>JAYJMB010014132.1:0-46154 GCA_036873735.1 Pouteria campechiana
CTAAAAATTCAGATTAGATTAGATTTTTGATCAATTTTAAAATTTACTTATCCATTTTAAATATATAATTAAAATTTAGTAAACAAATGATGTACCATTTAAACAAGCACATGAATATAAGAAAAAAAAACTTAACTATGAAAAAAATAATAAAATAATCATCACATTTCTGCATTCTAAATAAATCAGTGATTGATTTTTTAAGACTTGGACATCATCTTTCAGTTTTAATAGTTGAGACTCAAAAAAGGTTAACATAATTAATAAATTAAATATATTAAGATAAAGATACTAAATATTTTTAATTACCTAAAATTATAAAAACTAAGATGAAATCTGCATTGAGTTTAAAATTTACTTATCCATTTTTAAATATACAATTAAAATTTAGTAAACAAATGAAGTACTGTTTAAACAAGCATATCAATATATGAAGAAGATAACTTCACTATGAGATAAAATAATAAAATAATCATCATATTTCTGCTTTCTACATAAATCTGTGATTGATTTTTTAAGACTTAGATATCATCTTTGAGTTTTAGTAGTTGAGACTCAAAAAAGGTTAACATAACTAATAAGTTAAGTATATTAAGGTAAACATACAAAGTTATTTTTAATTACCTAAAAATATAAAAATTGAGTTGAAATCTGCATTGGATCACGAACAGTATCAGACACTTAATTCTAATTTAAAATCCGATCCAGTTCAATCTTAATTTTTTAATTTTAATTTTAAAAATTTCGACCCAAAATTAAACAAAATGAGATTAGATTAGTTGAGCTGGAATTCATCTGAACCCAATTTACACCCCTAAACATTCCAAACGTTGTTTTTCCTTTTTTAATCAATTGTTGTTAGGTTCGACTATCATTAAACTCATTATCAAATAAATTGGTACAAGGTAAACTTAAAAATTAGGTGCGGAGAAATCATTATCACAGTATAGCCATATTTCAAAATTTATTGAGTTAGGTTGCGCGTAAAAAAGGCATAGAAAGTGCATAGTAATAGATCTATTAAGTATAAGGTAACCCTTCATAAACAGTTTGATCAATCCAGTGTTTCATCAAAAGGCATAAAATTCAAAAGAGTAGTTAATTATAATTTGTGCCTTTATGTTGACTACCTTCAAGTCTAGCTGAATTGAGTTATTATGGTTCACCGCCTTCCACGACTTATTTAAATTGGAAAGCCCACAACCCACCCGCCCTGACGGTGTCGTACTTTGGCAGTCACATGGTGTCTGAAAATGACCCCAAATCGAAATCCATATGGTATACATAAATGCATTAAGTATAATGGAACAACTCATTGCAGTATATGGAAGAGTAGAGTAGACAGAAATACAATTTGCCCTAATCCTCAGAGCAAAAATTATCATCTAAGATTTCTTTTCATCAATGGCTGTTATTAGATTATGTTCTAGGTAATTAGAAAAATGCTTTGGAGATATTTTTGAGAAGGGGTATTTTTGTTATTATAAACAAATCTTTAACACAAGTTTGCGACGCAGATTAACGGAAAACGACGGTTTTGGCCGATGTGCAATTGCTTTTAAAAGTTATATGGGAAAGGCCGTTGGTTTATATCCAATTAACGCAGAAATGGCCAAAATAAAAGCAATTGCCCTTCTGGGTTGAATGAATCAACCAGCTGAGCCGGTGCTTTAGGGTGAATATGCGAAATTCATGATTTGTTGAGGATCCGAACGTCGGTGAGAGGGAAGTCAACAGAGCCCACCGAGGAATTTGGTGGGGTCCGTTCCCTACGTGCCAAGAGATCAAGGGCTTTAGAAAAACAAAAAATAAAATAAAATAAAATATCCGTCTTCTGCTCCGCTCACCCTTCCCACTGGTCTGTTTAGCCGGCTGCTTGGCACGCTTTCTTCTTCTTCTTCTGCCGCCGACATTGGCTTACCAATCTCATCTCATTTACATTTTCATTTCGTTTTAGTGCCGATTTCCATAGGGATATGGCTTCTCTTCCTCTCTTCAACTGTTCTTCCTGCCATGACGATTACAATCTCCACCAGCAACCCTCCATTCTCTACTCCCCAAAGAAGCTTAGGCCTCACCTCTCACGACGAAAGACTCACTCAGTACGCACAATCTCCTTTCCCCTCGACAACAGCCGTCTCTCAGGAGCTTTAGCAGCGCATGCTGGCCGACAGATTCCCTGCAGAAGCTCTACTGACGTGTCGTCGGTCGAAAGGTATTCTGTTCTGTTTGCTTCTTCATATTCCTCATTTCTTTTACTTTCCTTTCTTTCTTTTTCCCTGATTTTATCTATCCTTAAATAAGTTAATGCGGTTCATTGCACGATTAGAACAAAGGGAAGTCATTAAGCTGTCTGAATGGGTGGGGGGCCTAGTTTCCAAAGATCTTGCGCTGCAGTTTGAATTTTTCTTGTACAGGGAAACGAAAGGTAGTAAATGACTGGTTGAAACGAAAAGTAGTGCTCAGATCCTTTATTGATTTTTTGAGGTCTTGTGATTCCGACAACTTAATTTGAACTGATGAACATCCACATGTATTCTTGAGAGCCTCTGTATCAGCTATCCCGCTAGGAGAGAGGACATCATGTCACTTCAGGAAATGCAAGATTACGGGCTTTTTCATCTTTTAAAGATTGCAGATCCTTTTACTGTTGCATCCAGAAAATGTACGTGTGTGCTTATTTAACAATAACCTTCAGTTAGGGTGAATGTGTATGATAGTTTCTTTTGTCTGCATTTTTCCAGTGGTAATCCGAATCTTACTTGGGAACTATTCTAGTGAGCATAGTGATAGTTAACGAATCAATTGTAATGTGTTCTGGCTAGACATGTTGTGAAAAGGTTCATGACCTTGATTGTTCATTGACTTCGTTCGTTCACCAAAGTCGGGAAATTCTCATCCATCATTAATGATGTTAACTGTTCATAAGCAGCCTTAAGATGAATAGTGGAAAAGAATACTAGATGCTAAATAAATCCTAAGACTCTCCAATGTATTCACTTCCTAGGCAGTGGAGGCCTTTGTGGATTTTTCCCAGATGAATGGTTGTTATAAAGCATATCATTGTACCACCAACCATTCTCGCTAGGACAAGATTTTCCCATATAGCTCATAAAATGAAAGTTGGTAGATATTATTGGTAATAGGCTGCTAGGCAGTTTTAGCAATTGATAGGCATGATTATCCATTCCAGCATTTCTCGAGCATCAATGCATGTGTGGGCGCTCATGATGAAGGTTGGGACTGTAGATCATGTGCCATATTTGCATTTTGAGATTTTGAGTAGAGGACATCGTGGGATAGTATATGTTAACAGAACTGTGCTAATTTAAGATATTCTTATTCTCATAACTTATGTTTTGATTGTAGAGAGGTAAAGAAGGCAGAGCCCAGAAAGCATTCATGTGGAAAGGTACAGCTTTACATCAAGCTGGTTCACCAAGTTGAATTTGGGGAGCATGTTGGGATCTTAGGTTCTTTAAAGGAGTTTGGATCATGGAAGAAGAATGTGATGATGATGTGGACAGAGTATGGATGGGTATCAGAGCTGGAGCTGGAAGGAGCTCATGATTTAGAATACAAATTTGTGATTGTTACAAATGATAAGAAATTGGTGTGGGAAGAAGGTGAAAATCGTGCCTTAAAGTTGCCTGAGGAAGGGAGTTTTGAGATGGTCTGTCACTGGAACAATACTCAAGAATCTGTGAATCTACTCCAGCTGGACTCTGCAGGGGATGAGGATGAGAATGAATTGGAAGCGGGTGATGGGCCGGCAGTTGCTGCCTCTGTTCAGGAAGGGGAGCCTAGCCCCTTTGTCCAGGAGTGGCAAGGCAAGTCTGTATCATTTATGCTGTCCAATGAACATAGAAATAGAGAAATGGAGAGGACATGGAACACCGAAGGTCTTGAAGGACTGTCTCTTAAATTAGTTGAAGGTGACAAAAATGCTAGGAATTGGAGGCGTAAGGTATGCTTGCCAATCATTTAAACTTAATCTGATGATAGATAGCTTCTACTCAATGCTTTACCTTTTCTTGGGAATTTGTTTCTGATGGATGTGCCAACTTTAGCATACAGTTTGTTTTTTTTTTTTTTTTTTTTTTGGGTGGTCCTTTGTCGTTGCTTATTGTTCCTTTTAACTGGGTTGCCTTTTAGAGTATCCAGTTATAATTTGTATTATTGTTGTTGTTCACATGCATATCCTTCAGTTTTATCTAGGAATTCAACTTCGTCTACTCTTTGCCTTAATGAAGAGCTATCGCGATCATTTCTTAAATCTTGTGCTTCAAATGTTATATTGAAAATATGAGATGATTTTGACCCATGCTAAATGCAATATATTTTTGAATAGGTACTTGCCTGTCTCTGGGATGCTATTCTTGACTGTTGTGGATTTGTTATGCTTCTCAATTGGTTTCTTAATCAGTTTTTCTCTTCAGGTTGGAATGAAGTTGCTCTTAGCCTCAGTTTTTGATTTGCAGCACCTCTGATATCTCTAGCATGTGTAGAGGCCCCAGAAAAGAAAATTGAGTGCTCTATGATGGTAATGCCTGAAGCAAAAAATAAGAGGAGGAAACTAATAGATTGACTTTTATTACATGATTCTCATTTCATTTTCCCAATTGCAAATCACAGCTAAGGGCATTCGATGCCAGTAGGATTGTTGTCTTTCTATGGAAATTAAGAGTTCCCCTGACTCTTGGCACGGTTTGGTACAATGATCACTCTTATCTTTCTAAATTCCAATGCATTATGCTGTGTTAACAACCCTTCTCTAGAATTGAATGATGCTTTTTGATGGTTCAAAATAAAGGAGGACCAAAGCCCCTCTACCTCATTCTCCACTGTTTAGTTAGTTATCCAGTACTCATATTTTACAACTTTGTAGTTTTGTATCAGTATGGTCTCAGGTTCCTCTAACGAAACTACATTTCTCATTATTACCTACATTTTCAGTTATTATTTCCCATCTTTTCATACAAATAGCCTATTTATTCACTTTATTACCGACATCTCCAACTAGCTGGGTTTGGAACAGGAATTGAGTTTCGGACATTTTTGGGATTAGCAGTGCATAGTACCTCTAATGAGGACATGCTGGTAGTTTGATTCCTAGATCTGTTGTAGGCAAACTCTGCATGAAGAAGTAGCAAATCCCATGTATAATTGGCGGATAATCTGTTAGGATGGATTTGAAATGTTGCATTTAAGGATTCATGATCAATCTTTTCAGAAACTTAATTTTATTTGCTAATTTTACAATCTTTGTCCAGCCTTGCATAATCAGCAGTGAAGGGAGGCACCAGTTGTTTAAGTTGAGGAGATTAAATACAAGAACTTCCCATGGATTTTTGATACAGTCAATTATTTTTCTATCATAATAAAGCACTGAATAAAATCAGCTTAGGTCTTAAGGTGGTAATCAAATCTTGAAACAGAGCTGATTGTGTCCTTTTAGCTACTGGCAAAAGCTTGACATGGCCAGATATTTTTATGCACAAGTGCATTTGTTGCATTTGCGATAGAAAGGAAACTTTCTATATCATGCACAAATAAGAAAGATCTGTGATGGTTGTTCTCTTTGTAAAATTCACTTATGTTTGTATTATTGTGATTACTATTATATGTTCCATCTTGTAAAATGTTTTTCTTCCACTCTGCTTCTAAGTCTTAGCTTTCTTTCGTACTTCTGTGATGCAAAATTTTTTATTTATTTAACTCATAGTCTCCAGCTCAATATGTCTGTTTTAGTGGTTACATGGAAAACTGGGAAACTTTTGCCAAAGTGAATTTTCGCTCCATTTCTTTTTCTTTCATCTTACTGTTTTTTTTTTTTGGTTTCTGTGTATATACAGCTAGAAGTAGTTTGTGAGATGTTGGTAGGAAATTTGGATAAGGGGGATCGCTTAAAGGCTCTTGCATACTCTGCCATATACTTGAAGGTTCTTTTCTGTGATATTCTTTACAACGCATGATTACTTCAGCTTTTAACTTATCTATCATTTCATTATCTTCATCGTTATTAAGCCTTATCCCAAATAAATGGGTTTAGATGTATGTATCCTACTACATTCTACTTTATCATGTACCATTTCTTCATTCAAACCTCAAGTCTTCATTTCTTTATTCACTTCATCTACCCATTGTCTTTTCAGGCCGCCTAACCTTTCCCTTCTTAGGGCCTTTAACTTGAATCTACTTTCTTCTTGTAATGTTCTGGTTTTATGATTCCATTGCACACAACCAAACTAATTATGTCTAATTTTCATTGTCATGCTGCCTATTTGTACCTCCCATGGTTCCTCTTGATGCATTCATTTTAATTTCACCTATCCCTGTCTGGCTAATTATCCATCTTAACAATTTCATTCCAGCTATGCTCATCCTATGATATGTTGTAAAGGTGTGCTTCATAATGAGAAAAAGAGAATGGAAAAATTTTCTACACTTCCCCATCATCTTTTTCACACCTTTTGATGTGATTTAACATCTTAATTACTAAACAACCTTACTTTTCCTCATTATTACCTATATTTTCAATCATTATTTCCCATTCTTCATACAAAAAGCCTACTTATTTTATCTTTATTCATTTTATTTTTAATCATTACCCTCTATCATATCATATCACATCATTTCTCACACATTTCCCTCACTTTTTCATATTTCTTTTTTTCCCACCTCTATTCCTCATGCCCAAACACACCTAAAATTTTGCTTCACCAATCATTCTTGGTTTTGTATCTATTTGATACAATTTTTTCTTTAATCTGATTGGTGACTACTACTCATAAGATGCTAGAGGCACATCTCCGCTTCTTTCAACTAATTAGGATATTGTGAGTAACATCCTTCTCAATCTCTCTGCTATTGTGGATCATCAAAACAAGTTTCTGGAAATGGTCTTTTTCTAGAACTACTTAGAGAAAGTTCAAAGTAAACCCTTATTTTAGGTCCTATTTTGTATTCCGGATATTCTGTTTTAGTAAGATGTTAAATCCTTCAGATTCTAAATCACATCTCCAATCTAAAACCCTTTAGGGCTGGATTAACAACGTGGGTTTACTTGGAACGAATTTGATTTTCTAGGAAAATTGGATTTCCTAAAGGTTGATTTGATATATACTTTCGATAACATCCCTGCTTTTTTCCATCATTACCTATATTTTTATTCATTATTGCTTATTTATTTAAAGTTTTAAACCATATTTACTTTATGGTTGACATCATCTCCTATATTGCTATTGTCATTTATGATCTATTCCATTTCATTCCAATCAAATCCAGGTTGCCATTAGGCTTTTAGATTCTTACTATTTCTTTAGCATTTAATGAATAAACTGCAAAAATTTCTTTTCCTTGCAGTGGATTAACACAGGACAGATTCCTTGTTTTGAAGATGGAGGACATCATCGGCCAAATAGGCATGCAGAGATTTCTAGATTAATATTTCGCGAACTAGAACAGATTTACTATGGGAAAGATGCAACACCCGAGGTATTTTATTCCTGTGTTACACATTGTACATTGTTAACTAGGTTGTTGTACTTGATTACCGTGCAAAGTCACAAATTTGTTTTCACCTTTTCTCAGAGACACTTATGCTTATGCACCTTTTTTGAGAGAGAATCCGAGTTTTTCGTTTTAGTTTCTCTGTTTCATACCTAACAAATTGTTTGTTAATATCTTTGGATTTTTTTGGCTAAAGCTAATTGTATGGTTGTTATACGCTTCAATGCTTCTTCTTCTGAAGCATTTTTCAAATACTGATGGAAGTGAAAAAATATTCTTGATTGTGATATATATTATATTATATTATATATTGTCAAGTCTAGGTCCGTAATTTTGATGACAACAAAATTTGAAAATGACTTGAACTTAAGCTAATGAAGTTTTGTTAAGATTTCAAATGATAGAGGGGACCTATAGAGGAGATGTTGGGCGACATAGGTCAGTCAGGCCATTGAAACAATGTTTTGAAGTTGTGGACCGACAGAGGAGAGCCCAAGGCTACAGAGGTCTGTAGCACTTGTTGCCTCCAAGTTACGACATCCAAAGGTCTATAGAGCATTTTATAAAGACCATATTTTATAGAGGCGTGGAAAGAGAAGACCTACAGAGTTCTTTAGTGGCTACGATTGTTTACATAGTTTTTTTTTTTAATAGAGGAGAACTTACATCTATAGAGGTCTGTATTCGTAACGATTGGAAAACTGATGTAACATTTCACAATGGCTAGATTTCAAATGGTCTTCTTCTAAATGCTCAAAAGCCCCAATACTTATAAATAGAAGTTCCATTGAAGAAGAAGAAGAAGCTTGAGGGTTTTAAGTACTACAAACGAATCACTTACAACATACCCAATCAAGTTTCAAAGTGCATTCACTCCAAGGTGCTCAAACGATTAATGAGCTTAATGCTATATCAAGTCCATCTTAAGAGGAGTGCAAAACACTACAAAGTTATTGTTTATTCTTTTTGTTTTAGCTTATTTTGTGTACAACTAGGCCTAGTAAGAGGCAATATGTTTCTACAATCTTTACTTGGTTATTTGGGTCTTTTGCTATAGGAAAAGGGATTCTTGTAGCAGAGTAGTGTAAAGAAGTTTATTGGTAAGTTTGGAGAAACCAACAATGTAAGAGTTTTTGGTAAGCTCAAAGAAACTGGTGGTGTATTGAGTTCTGGTATTTTTGGAAACCAAGGGAGGTTTGATTCCACATAGGGTTAGTGGAACCCAACGTTGAAGATATTTTCGAGAGTGAAGTAGGTGCCAATGCGGCCTGAACCACTATAATCTTTGTGTGTTTATTGCTGTGTGCTTGTGTGTTTCTACTGCTATTCATTTTCTGCACTTGCATATCCATTTTAATCCCAATCTTGCTTGGTTATGTGCTTTGCCATTCACTGTTGTTTTGGGACTAACAATTACCATTGAACTCAGTCTCAACATATACATATATACGTATATACATACATACATACATACATATATTTATATAAACACTGTTTAGTAATTGTAAATATGAGACATTTTACAAGAATATAATCAGCACTATCCCTTGATTGTTGAACCTCTGATTTCCAGTTTGTCCAACAATTTTACTTCCACTATGTATTTCTGTGCTTATTTGCTTTGGAAATTAAGTAATGTACCTGGAAATAATTATAATCATTCAAAAATTTATATTGCGATCTTTAATTCCGGCATTGGTTGATAACCAGGCTTTTTAAATTACAAACTTACACTTCTTCCACTATTATTCCGATAATATTTGCTGAGATCAATTTCTTGGTTGTCTGTTCTATTCCTTTATTTGGGCAGACCTCATATTTTGCTTAAATGATTTGTAGACGTGGAATGCTCTCTTGATCCACAGCTGAGCCAAGATGAATACTCTGACTAGACTCAGAGAACTCATGCAAAGCTGCCTTTATCCCCCAATTCAGCCAGCTTTGTGTTTCTCTAAGTTGTGGATATGAAATCTTCTCCATCAACTTATGTGCCTCTCATGATAGGAAGTTGTTGCAAAAGATGAACAAGATTAAATACTGAAGGGGGCGGGCCAGACCACATAAAACAGTGGGACAGAACATTCACCATTGAATGCAGGAACCCTCAAAAATATGGAATCATGTATTTTTTCCCCCCATTTTTCTTGTTAGGATGACCTTATGAATGGGTTTATATTGCATATGAGCATCTTGATTGGCCTAAAAAATGTTTCAATGGTGCTTGCTCCCATAATTTTTTCTTATATTATGGCCTAGCGGGGTTCAGCATCTTCATCATTTTTAGGTTTATGCCCTTAAAATTAACTTGTGAAACTGATGGGGGTGGCTTGACTGATATACACAAATATTACTGTATGGGCTGTACAAGGTAGAATTTAAAGTGTTCTTTGAAATGCAAATTGTCTCATTGCTAGGTTTGGCAATGAATGTGGTGCCTGGTGGTAATAACATCTGGTGGCCATTTTACCCTTAGATGACTATTAGATCCATTTATGTTCTGTTTTTCTGTGCTATATGGTGCCAATTGTAAGGAAAGTTGCTTGATGGGTGCCTATGCGTGAAGGTGAACGTGGAAATTGGAAAGTAATTTATCAATAGCACTTGTTTCCATGCATTGAGGGTCTTGCTTGGCTTGATGGTAAGGATCTTTGATTGTTCCCTTGGTGGTATGGGTTTGAGTAATGAAAATATACTCTTCGAAAAAATGGAGGTAAGGTTGTGTGTATATTGCTCTCTCCAGACCGCACATTGCCAAGAGCCTCATACACTGGGTATGTTGTTTTAGTTGTTTCCATTCAAGGCTTGAAGAGAAAGGAGTTTTTAAGAGTTCCACTTCTGAACTTTAATCATAAAAATAACAGCGAAAGTTCTGATTTATCTAAAACTTCAATTAGATGAGACTATACGCAGGAATGGTAGCAAATTCTGTAGGTATGAAGTGAGAGATAGATGGAGCAGCAGCTGTTTCTAGTTGTGGTGACTTGGTACTGATTTTGGCTGACTTCCTGGTTAGAAATGACCTTTAGTTGTCCCTCCAGGTGGGCCTGAGTCATGCCCATCCCTATGACTTGTGGTGGCTTTCATTAGTTTCGGTAGAGTTGTCACATGCTAATATTAATTTGATTTTCCATTCACTAATTCGATGATGTGTATGGTTTATGCAGGATATACTTGTTATCCGAAAGATTCATCCATGTTTACCATCATTTAAGTCAGAATTCACTGCATCTGTTCCTTTAACTCGAATAAGAGATATTGCTCACCGAGGTGACATCCCTCATGAACTCAAGGTATCTGTTTTGCTACTCTGGAGATCAAAAATTGAAAATGTCCGCATAGCTTATAAGATACTGTTATTTTGCCCAGCAAGAAATCAAGCACACCATACAAAACAAGCTTCACCGAAATGCTGGCCCAGAAGATTTGGTTGCGACAGAGGCCATGCTTGCAAGAATTACCAAGAAACCTGGTGAATATAGTGAAGCATTTGTTGAACAATTCAAGATATTTTGTCATGAACTCAAAGATTTCTTCAATGCTGGAAGGTGTGCCTATATGCTCGATGATTTGTTTTCATATTTTGATCTCATTGTAGTGTGCTTTTCTTCAATCGATACGAAATTTTACATGGCTGATATACATGCAGACTGATAAAATGTAAATTCTGCAAGATGATCTGTAGTTGTTAAAACTGAATATGCAATGTTAGACTAATCACCCACATACTGATTAGATGCTTTCAGGATATATTTCAAATGTCTACCTTGCTCATTTTTTTCGTCATCTCATGCCAGGCTAACATCCAATCCATAATTTGTATGAATGAAATCAAGCTTGTTGATCCATTAAAACTTTTATTTTTATTTGTCAGATTAAGATGCGCTAAATATTGATTATCCATCCATTATATGATTTTCTCACCTAAGTAAGTTACTCTTAATAAATTCCAAGTATAAGCTACTCTTAATAAATTTTAAGTAATCTTAGGAACTAAAATCTCACCTAAATTTTAAGTAATCTAAGAATTCAAATAGTTCCTATGATGATTTTTATATACTACAATCATAAATTATCATTATTCCAATGGCAAGGCGAAGTTGATGTGGTTGATTTTGATTTCTAGACTGTTTAAAGAGCTATTTAATTGATGCATGGTAGGGTCATAAAAATTGAACTCACTAAAAGGTTGACTGATAGATCTCCTACTAATATATACGTGTCGAAACTATCAAAATTCTTATTTGCACTAAAATTTATTCAAATAATCACTTAAGGTGATAATTAAAACTAACTTATCATTTTTTGGCTCTAAATAAAGATCTTCAACTTTATGCTTTTAAGAAACCTATACTACGGATTTATATATATACATATATAATATATATACATATACATATATATATATATATATATGCCATGGAACTTCTTCGTTTGAGCCCACCTTGATGATCAAACAAAATCTAATCCGATCATTTTATTTAGCATCATTTGTTTAATTATGGTTGGAGTTTTGTGTAAGCCATACCAGTTAAAAAATATAAAATTATGTGTAAAATATGAAAGTCACTTAGATCTATTCGCTTAAGTGTAAGAATGCTATAATAATTTGTAAAATCATTTATCTACATGGAAAGGTAATTTTAGAAGGTATAGATGTTTAATTAAAAACTTTAAAATTTATATTGTGATCATACAATTTTAATACATTGATATTCAACCTCAAATGATTATCACCCATTTAAATCTTTGATTTGGATGAATTTTGAATTCTTTGCTAAACAAATTATTTTAAATAAAATGGGCGGATTAGATTTAGTTGAATCATCAAGATAGGCCCAAATGAAGAGGTTCCACCAAAATATATATTAGGGGTGCAGCTTAGGTCATTCCGGTTTGGGTTGGGGTCAACCCTAACCCTAACCGAAGGTCTAAATTTTCAACCCTAACCCTAATCCTACCCTATTTTTAGAACCTCAACCCTAACCATAATTCAATAGGTTAGGTTTGGGTTGAATTCGGGTTATATTAAGTAATGTACATTGAACATTAAAAAGCCTCAAATATTTCAAGTGAGTTTCTAAGAATGCATAATTAAAATATTCAGTAAGGATAAAAGCCTCTAAGAATGCTTAACAATATCGATATTAGTAAATGAAGCAATGTAGTTCGACAGTATTGGCCAAGCACTACTTTCATGTATGAAAATTTACAAAAATGTATTTAATGACAGGATGGTACCTTTGTAAGCACATAACCAGCAGCAATGACAACAAGATGTCTAAGAAAATAATGAAAATAACCTACTTGCCCTTTTATTTGTATTTTGCAATAACTTGCAATGTCAAATAGACTTTGAACTATTGTTATCAAGAAAATAATAAAGCTAAGCAATCCACTTTTAAATTCTAGTTAATCAACAAAGATAAAGCAAATTATCTAATACACCTTATCTGGAGTATGTTGCAAAATCTTTGTCCCTTCAAATAAAAATGCTTATTGGACTCTTCAAATATTTAAATAATGGTAAGAACTCAAACTAAAGCTCCCAGTAATCTATAAAGTATTCAAAAATAGCTAATTTAAACATTCAAAAGTGCAACAAATTGCTCCACATTACCACTTATAAGCATATTCAAAACAAAAAAAAGATTTATAAGCCGCTTACCTGCAAATGTAAAAACAATTGCAACTGAACTTTTACTAAACGCCTTATAAATCAAATAAGCTATTTCGTCAACAAGTAAAAAAGAGACTATTCATCTTGAACAACATGAAAATAAGATAGATCCATCCCAAACTAAAAATTCAAATATCCAACATAAAACTAAAGATCCAAGGACAAATGAGATACCAAGTTCATCAAACAACTAACTAAGATGCAAGCCCAAATAACATTTAATTAGGTTCAAGGCCTTGAAACAAGTCATCTAAATACTCATCATTCAACATCTTTCAGTGTTTAGTCATTCCAAGCAAAGGCCATTTTTTCTAAAAAAAAAAAACCGTAATTAAATTCGTTACTTTTAGAAAAGAAATATTTAGAGATAGAATGAAATATAAAAGTCAAAATAGAAAATAATCACCTTTGCTAAACAATCAAACTAATGGATTGCAGTAAACTTAAAGTTAGGACTGAGTAGTGGCTATAGTGCTAGGTCTAATATCAGTCTGACTTTTTGAAAAGTAATCACGTAAGCTATAATCTATCATAAATAAGAAAGAAATGTTTTTGCAAGTTAAATCAATTAAGTGAAACATATGCTAGCTGCTTCAACTTGCTCAATGCCTTCTATAAGGTCCTCTTCTTTAATTTGTCTTAGTGTTAATCTTAGTCAATCTTGAGAACAAATCAAGCACTTAACAAGGCTTGGTGTTAGTAGACTTCAATGTTGATTGAGAACATGTCCTCTAGTACTAAATCCAGATTCCGAAGCAACAGTAAAAATAAGAATAGCTAGCATATGTCGTGCCACGCAAGATAACACTTGGTAATTAGAAGTAACCCCCCATGCTAAAATCTCAAAATCATCTTCATCATCCTCTAATTCTTTACCAAAAAAACCAATTTGCTTTGATTCTTAGATCTACAATTTGCTTATCATGCTTCCATTGCTTAAAATTTCTCTCTCCCAAGTGAGGTGGTTTTTTGTTCACTTGTTTGTCTGTTACATTCACTTGTTGTTGAGTCTATAATAGAAGAACATTGTAACTATGCTTGATATGTTTTGAAAAGCTTTACCAAAGCATTTGTTACTTTCTTAGAAATCTCTTTTACTTCATTTGACTGAAAATATCTTGAATAACTAAATTCCACATATGCTAATTTGTAACGTGCATTCAACATAAGTTTAATTACCAACAACATATTTGTCTGATCAATATAACCCCAATACTTGTAAAACTTGTCTTTCATTCCAATACACATGTCACAAAGACAGAGATCTCCTTCACTCATGTTATTATGTAAAAGTGATTGAATTTTATTAACCTCATGAAAGTATTGATTTGCAGTAATATAAGAAGATCTAAATTAAACATTAGTCACATCATAAAAATGTTCAAAAACTTATACTAAACTCTGACATGTTCCCAATCATCATGTCTTGAAAGATCTTCAAGCTGGAAGTGATAATCTACCTCTTCCAAATTTGCAAAGGGCTTTTCAAATTTCAAAGCACTTTGCAATATTAAAAAAGTAGAATTCCATTGAGTTGACATATAAAAACATAAGAAGTTGTTGTTTGGGATTTTTACACCATCACAACATTCTTCAAATTTTTGCTATTTCGCAGGAGAACTTTTTACATATTTGACACGATTATGGATGTAAATTATGTATTCTTTCACTTCATCTATACCATCCTTCATAATTAAATTCACTAAGTATGCCGCACATCAAACATGAACACAATTATAGATGCAAATTATGGACTCTTTAACTTCATCTATATCATCCTTCATAATTAAATTCACTAGGTGTGCAGCTCATTGAACATGAACGCAATTACTGATGCAAACTATGGACTCTTTTCACTTCATCTATACCATCTTTCACATATAAATTTACTAAGTGTGCAACACATCGAACATGAAAACGTTCCCTATCTTCTAATAAGGCATTATTTCTTGTTGACTTTTTTAATTAAGTTTGTCATAGTTATATCCTTAGCAGTAGCATTATCTATAGTGATAGTTCAAATTTGATTTATCTTCCATTTTGTTAAACCTTGATCAATCATATTGGCAACATCATCACTCATGTGTGGCTAAGAGAGAAGTCAAAAATTAATAATTTCCTTTTGTAACTTCCAATTTGTATTTATATGGTGAGCAGTAAAACATAAATACCCAACGTTTTGAATTGAGGTCCATACGTCTGTGGTTAAACATACATGGTGAATTTTGTCTTTTAAAATATCTTCCAACTTCTGCACTGTTTTGTATATTTGAAGATAATCTTTTACAATTGTAGTTCTTGATTTATGCTTCAACCATGGTTGCACTTCCTGGCAAAAATCCTTAAATCCTTCATTTTCAACAAATTTAAATGGCAATTCATCTATAATAATCACCCATGCCAGTGCTTTCCTATTTCTTTTTTAGTCAAATTTTTACTTAGCAATAAAAGCAATGCTCTCAGTTTGTGCCTGTGAGAATGACAATAATTGGTGCTCTATTTAGCTTTTTATGAGGATTACATGTGTTCAAGTGCCTTGAAAGCTGACTAATACCAGTTTTGCTTGGACACCTAAATTTTTCCTGACAATACTTGCATATGCTAAAAGCCGCTTTCCCTTCTTCATCTAATACCCTTTAACAGTGCTTTCAAACATATGATTTAGTATATATTCTCTTTTCTTTTAACCTTTAGGAGCTTAATTATTAGAGGTTACCATGATGTCAACCGCATTTGATTTTGTAGTTGGATTTGTAGCTGCATTTACATCATTCATGTCTTCTTCCATATTTTGAGTAAACCCTAATTAAAAATTTAACTCAATAAATTTACGCTAGTATAATTATAATATAATTAATAGCGCAACATGCATTTGAAAACTATATATAATTTATTTGTTTTAACAAGAATACACTACAAGGGCATAAACCATTAAATTCAACACAATCCACTACAACACTAGTATTCGGAAATTCCATTGCAAAATCCCTGAATATCCACTGTAGAATCATCAAAACAACTATTAGCTATTATAATTATCCACCACAAATCACAAACATCCACCACAACTTCACAAGCCACCTCATAGGCAATAAGCACTTCTTAAATTTTGATGAATGTATTAATTGAATAACATTTAGCTATAAAAAAATAAAAAAAGTGAAAACAAGATACCTAGACAAGTGAAAGATGATAGCTTAAAAATGGAATGAAAATAGCTTTAATCAAAGTTGGATTTGTTGGAAAGTGGAAATAAAAAAGTTGAATGCAACTGGATAGTGGAAATAAAAAGATACTTGAATAGAATACCGACACTGAGTGACAAATCCAACTTAAAAAGGTTGTTGGCAAGATGGGTTGTTGTAAGCAAGATAGGTTGCTGATAGCACAACAATAGATAGGTCTTTGACTTTTTTGCAAGAGAGGTTATTGACAACAATAGCAGATGGGTTGCTGAGACATTGACAGCAGCAATAGATGGGGCTCAACTAGTGAATGTCAAATGGTGAGGTTATGGAGATGGCCGACTTTGGAGAAGATGATAGGGAGAGTCTTTTCTAGTGGGTAGATTGATTGGATTTTTTGAATTTGATTTTAGAGGAGCAAGGTTAGTTGGATTCAATAGAAAAAGGGAGAAGTCGCTGGAAACGTGTTTACTTACGGGTATTTGCTTGGTTGCGAACAGGTGGAAGGGAGACTAGAGATGGTGGGAAGGTCAAGCATTGAGGTTTGACTACCTAGAGTTGATTTTCAAAAAGGGTAGTTGCTTGCTAGTTGCTACGAAATACTTGAATGGGGAATTAAGGATAGATTTGTAATCTTTAAATTTTAGGGGAGATGGAATTTTGCCTGCAATCCAAAACTGACCTAATTTGGAATTTGGGTTGGGTTCAACACGATTTTCTAAATACTTGAATTTGAACCCTTGAAAATGTCAGGTTGGTGGGGTGAGTTTTGGGTTCGGGCCAACTTGACCCAAGTTGCACCCCTAATATATATATATATTCGAGTTCCATTAGATTAGGACCTTATATATATGCATATATGGGATATTCTCATGGGATACTCTCATGTGGTCTTTATTGTAAGTTGCAACCCTTTGCATACTTGTAAACCATGAGTTTCAATCAAACCTAAGCTAACTATCATGATTAGTATCATTTATTTAGTTTAGATATCATAAATCATCCAAATTGGAAACTCATGTGGACCATGGTAAATATAAACTCATAAGACTACTTGAAATACTTTTTTTGAATATTAAAGCCAACGAACTCATAAGACTATTTGAAATACTTTTCTGAATATTATAGCTTACAAAGGTTTCCGATTGGGATGATTTATTATATCTAGACTGAATTAATGCTGCTAAGCTTGATGGTTGACTTGAATTTAATTGAAACATAATGATTTGCAAAAACTAAGAGGTTGCAACTTGCAATCGAGATTGCATGAGAATATCCTTATATATATGTATGTAATCTCATGAAATCCAATCAGACCCTTGCATTTAAAATAATTTGTTTATCTAGGAATCCAATATTCATCCAAATTAAAGATTTATTTGGATCATTATCATTTCATAATCATTTAATGGTGAACATCAATGTATTAAAATTTTTTTTGATTAACACAAATTTTAAAGCTTTTAATTAAACATCTAGACATTCTAAAATATTCTTTCTATGTGGATGAGTGATTTTATAAATTATTATAACATTCTAACACTTGAATAAATGAATCTAAGTGATTTTCGTTTTTCACACATGGTTTTATATTTTTTTAAATGTTATGACTTGCACAAGACTCCGATCAAAAAGATTTTTGATTTCATAATTAAACAAATCATGTTAAATAAAATGGTTGGACTGGATTTTAACTAGGTCCCATATATGCATGTATATATGTAAATGCATATATATACTAGTGTTTGCAATTTTGCTGAAAGAGAAAATTTTGCTAGGTTCAGAAAGAAAATTTTGCTAATTTAGGAGAAATTATTGATAATTTAACCGAATTATTTTGCTAAGATACTAAAAACTATAAAAATAGAGAAACATTAGGCATTTTTAAATTAAACTTTAGAATAAATAATGGTAAATGTAAATATGCATTTAGAATAAAAAAACACTTTAAATGTAAATATGCTAGAAGCAGTGGAAACATATTAATGTTACATAAACCCGATAAAAGAAAGTTTTTAAAGGCATATTTGTATTGCATAGAGTTATGAAACATGTAACTCCATCACTATTAAAACATTATTGAAAAATTAAATGCAATTATAACAATAATTATTTTCAAAATACTAAATATCAAATATTTGTAAAAAATAACTAGTCTTTCAAAATATTGAAGAAATAATGTCACTTTATTCTTAAAAAAATATTTTTCCCAAAAATATATTAACTATTTGTTTTGTGTTTTATATAAAAGAAACAACATTTTATAACAAACATTATTTCACAATATAAAAGTAATACAAAAAAAAGAGGCTAGATCTGTAAAAAAAAATGTATTAAAACAAAAAATCTTTTAAAAATATGAAAAATATGAAACTAAATATAAAAGAGGCTGGATATATAAAAAATGAGAGGGAAAAATATGATTCGATCCTTAAAATCACCAAAACAGATCCTAAATAGTGATTTCAGAACATTTTCCCTGCTGCAAACCCATTATCAAGCCTTCTTCTCCACCCGATTTTAGTTGGAGTTGTTGAAAAGTGAAAATCACTTACAATGGAGTCGAAATCCCCTTTTGAAGTAAGGCAGGTTAGTTTTGATCTTAAAAAAATGATTTCAAGTTGAATCTAAGCTGGAATGATGGACTTACAGTAGTTGTGCACCTTCAATCTTTGAATTGATTGTTCAAATATTATTTTTTGGTGTAAAATCATAAGAACCTCTGTCGAAAATGGTTTTTGTAGATGTTGGGGTGGGTTTCAAACAGAAAAAGTAGTTTACATAGGTTGAAATGGGTTTTTGAAGGGCTTTGTGCGTCTTTCTAATGATTTTTCTATGATTTCTATTTTTTAGAGACAATTTTAAGAAGACTATCCAGATCCAGTTGAACTTCTCTCAAGAGTTAGAAACGCTGAGGGAGATATTTAGCAAACTTTAAAAAGAAAAAAGTGGACTAAGGATGATATACTTCAGGTTCAGCAAGAAATTAACAAAAGGCTGAATGAAGTAGAAGAAACCCTTAGGTAGAAAGCTAGGAAAGGGTAGAGTCCTCAAAAAACCTAGAAGGAAGATTAAGGTTTTTAGGAGGAGGCTCTAAAACGAGCATAGAACAAGCTTACAAAAGATTAGTTACTGAGATCGGAATAGAACCATCAGAAAAGTGGCCGAATAATCTATAAGGCTTGAGAAGTCTAGCTCAACAACTGGCAAAGGCTCATAAGCCAGATTATCCTTGGAAAACACCTTATAGGTTTATTCCAAAGTATGGAAAAATGGAACGAGTATTTCTAAAGGGGGCATATTTAAATTTAAACTGTCAAAGAGATACAACTTGTTTTTAGGGAATAGCTCAACAATTTTGGGATAAACTGAGGAGAAGATCTCAGGTGATTGAAGAAAATGCCCAAAATTCAAAAGAAGTAATTCCTATTTTTGTAGATATCCTAAAAAGGAAATTCTATGGAACAATCATCACAGATGTAGATGGATATCAGAGGTAGAAAGCAAGAGCAGCCTTAGTAAAATTGCAGATTTGTGATATGTGCCAATCTGAGGAATATTTCTGTGAATTCAAAGAAAGGTATTACCAGTTAAGCTTTGAAGATCAGAAATACGCATTGAGCTTGTTTTGGGATAAACTTCCAAGAAAATGGGGAGTTGTAGCCCAAAAAGCCTTAGAACAATGTATGCTATCAAATCCAGATATAGTAGATACGTTAGGTTTTAGAGCTAAAGCAGTAAGACATTATATCAGGTTGTACTGCATGGAAAGAAAACCTTCTAAGGATGTAGGCAAGATACCGGTTATGTTAGAAGAATGCTGTGACAAGTTTGATTTGGTGGTAGGAAGATATGACTGTGAACCAATTAAACGATGATCGGTGAAAGAACAAATCATTTGCATAGGAGGAGCTTGTTCAAGACCATCTAAGGAGGGCAAAAGATGGAGAAAATTTCATCGAACACAAATCAGTCCAAGAAAAGGAAGAACAAGGCCAGAAGGTAGATTTGTTCGACCTCTTAGGAGCTTGGAAGATCGAAGACAAGATTTTAGAAACAAGTATGGACGGGATCCAAAATGTTCAAAAGGAAAGTCACTGTCTCAGTGTAAATGTTGCTTGTTATGCGGAAAATCAGGTCATAATCCAACAACATGCCTAGAGAAAAAATCAAGGCAACCAGCTTTAAAAGTCTTTATGTACACCTAGAGAAAATTGGAGTTTGAACCAATTTGGGGTGAGGAGATCGATTCAGATGATGATGAGATCTTTGAAATAAAATCAAAGTATTTGGAAAATTTATCTTTAAAATCGGATACAGAAACTGATTTTGATCATGAAGGTCAGTTATGTCAAAAATTTCATGACATAGGACTTTTCATGATGACCAGTAAGGAATCAAGTCAAGTGGACTTTGTTGAATTACAAATGAGCAAATTAGAAGGTATCCATGAACTACATGAATCATCAACAGAATTAGCATCATTTTCAAGAGATTGCAATGCATGGAGAATGCCTTCTATAAACATCTCTGATGTTTATAACAAAAGTTAGATTCCTTACCAAGAAGCGGTTCATATTTTTGAAACTAAAACAATTGCTGAATTACTGGCCACAGACCGAGAGCAGTTTTTGATATCATTAGTGAAAATGAATCAAATTCAGGAAGCCTTGAAAAGAAAGAAAAATTTTGTTCAATATGACCTAGTCCAGTTAGGAATCTCTCCTTTGGTAAGAGAGGAACTGAATCTTTCAATCTTAGCTGTCGTAGTAGGTGCCAGTATTACAGGGCAGCTTGAAAAATCATTATTGGGAGGAGCAAGGGCAAACTTATGCAAAGGACCAGTATGGTTCAAAGTTTGACCTAGATTAACTGTAGATATCAAAGATGCTCATATTGTAAAAATATTAAGTTTGAAGATCTATACGAATGATGGAGCAAACATGGTTACGCTGGAAATAGGAGGGTAATACGAGTTTGGAGCAAAACATTTGTTCGATTCTACAATACTCACAGACCAAAAGTAAAGAATGAACAAATGTACACAGAATTGTTCGAGTCAGGAAACCTAGTGAAAGGTATGACTTCTACAATTGTTAACCCCAAAAGGCTCACATGGCCTAGGAGTTGGGCATTCAAAGATCAGGAAGGGAATCAAAAAATGCTGGAATCATCTCAAATTCACCAAGAAGGAAATAAATTGATCATTCAAGACACCGGCATTCGCAGACCTTTGAAGATAACGGAGGCTGAAGATCGCAAAATGGAACAAGGAGAACCAAGCAGGTCATTCATTGATAGCACATCCACAGATTCCAGAAGGATAGTAGGATAACAGAAGATCGATGTTCTAATCTATGAAGACGAACCTCAGGGGACGATGATAGCATTTAAATTTCAGTCAAAGGTAAAAAGTTTACAAGTATTGGTAGAACACAGGAAGAACACATCAGCCATTTAGAAAGAGTAACTGAAATATTCCTTAGATAAGGAATGATCCTGTCAGAAAGGAAATGTATATAGATGCAATCAAAGATTAATTTCTTATAATTAGAAATTGAGAAAAATCAAGAAAGATTACAACCACACATTGCAGAATCCATAAGATCATTTCCAGACAAAATTGAGGATTGGAAATAGCTGTAAAGGTTTCTAGCTGTCCTTAATTACACTAGACCTTTCATCAAAGGTCTTGCTACATTAACTAGAGTCCTTCATAGGAAAACTTGAGAAAAAATTCCTTGAGAATGGAGTTGTGAAGACACTCAGTTGGTTAAGAAAATTAAGATTTAGACGAAAAATTACTAGAAAAAATAGATTGTTTGATCTTAGAAGTCGATGTCTCTGAATCATATTGGGGATGTGTGTTAAAAGCAAGAAAGACATCCACCAATACTGAAGAAATCAATAGGCATTGGGGTGGAACCTTTAAGGGTTCTAAAGTAAATTGGTCAATCCATAAAAAGAAGTATTCGCTGTAATACAATCCATTAAGGCTAATGAAATATTTGTTGCAACAGAAAAATCATTTTTAGTCCGAACAGACTCTGCTTATGTTAAGCATTTCAGAAATTTAAAATTAAAAGAGATCGGACAGGCAAAATTGGTTAGATGGCAACAAAGGCTTGCATATTAGAATTTTGATATCGAATTAATTCGAATTTATCAAAATGTTGGTGTTGATTCTCTTACTAGAGAAATTGCAGGATTTTGCAAATGATTAGAGAATGGAGTCTACCTTCTGCAACAAATGCAAAAGAACAGGACATTGGGCGAAACATTGTCCTCAGAAGAAAGCAAAGACAAAGGTAGAAAAACTCAAGCAGCAGCTGGCACAAGCAAAAACAGAGCTCTCTTCATAGAAGAAGCCTGAGCTTCGATGCTGTATTTGTAATGAGTTAGGATACTATGCGAGCCAGTGCCCAGAAAAACACCTTAAGAAGAAGAAGAAGGTTTCCGAACAACCTCTCAGATGTGGTAATGAGTCAACCACGGGAGCAATCATAGAAAGCTCAAAAAGAATTGATGCACAAAATGAGCAATCTCATTCAGAAAGTACATCAAGATGTACGGGTGAACAGAGGGAAGCAATTTACTTAGAAAGAACACCTAGATCAAATATTGTGTTACCAAGATTAAATATGATTTATACTGGCAACCCAAATATCGAGAGAACGGACACAAAATATGTAGTTTACAATCCAGTAAACTCAGATTGTGTTAGGCTCGTCTCTTAAACAGTCAGTAACTAAGCAAAAGAGTTGATGGAACTCGCTTTTGCAGGAGTGGTTAAAGGATATTATGATTTAGATAAAGTAACATTGCAACAAGCCTTCGTTGCAGCTTTAGGAATATGGGATATAATCGAGAAACTAGAAAGGGAAAACTCTGAGTTAAAAACTCGGGGACAGTTTTCTCAAGTTCTCGATCTCACCAGACAACTAGAGGACCAAACCACCAAATATATCTTGGTCCGAGATCTAGTTGAAGTAAAGATCAAAGAAATAACATTTGAAACTTTATTGACTTTAGAACAAGTAGTGATCGACTCTTTCCCATGAAAACACAACACCTACAATGTAGGAGGGATACCCAAAGTCAGGATCACAAGAGACTTGTTTAATTCTTCCAACTGAGAAGAACTGCTCAAAACGGGGTACATTGATTATTTGTCTATTGACAGAAGTAATAAGGTCCAGTTAGCCAAAATTCCAAAACAATCAGATATTTGCTATTATTACTTGGTTATGGACATTAGATGGTTACTTGTCTTGGAGTAGCATCCCCATTTTGAAAGGTTTGAAAGTAGACCCTGAATGCTAAAGTTTTCAAGTCTGGGTCTTAACACCAGGAGAGGAAATTCGACAGACGTTTGACTCGTCAGAACCTTGGAAGGAGACTGATTAGGAAAGATTTCAGAAGCAACCACTCTCATCTGCATGTACCAGAATTATTACTACAATTCTTCATATTGAACATGCACAACAGAATCCAGAAGTTATATCCCTCACTAGCTATAATCCATCATCAAAAAATATCTTAGTAGTGATTCATAAGAAATATCTGACGAATGCACAATAGCTGGAAGAGGCTTATCATTCTGAAATTGATAAGTTTATTCGAAAAATCAAAACACCGTCAACCTACCCTCTCCATATCCAACTCCAGTGGCCAAACATAAAGCGTATCTTGAAACAACATCCAACAACAATGATTGACGATCTCATGGGTTTAGATACATCTGGCTCTGAAAGTTGATACAGCATGTGCTATCATCACATGGCTAAATTCCATCTAGCTGGTTATGTTATTTTGCTTTATTAAAGAGTGTAATGTGTCCAGCATTTGTGGTGCCGACACTTCTTTTTACTGTTTACTTTTCCTTTAGTACACTTTTTATGTGTCTCAATTATATGGTGCCGACAAGCATCTATGATAGTTCTTTGTAAAATTTTAGACATCTGCAAATGAAATGCGTTCCATTCTCTCGGGGAGCAGAAATCTTCAGGCAACAGTTTGTCTCTCTTTCTTCATTCTTTCCCCTGTTGCACGATAAACCCCTTTCATTCTCTAATTGAGTTCACGGGTTTGTGCCTTTTTTGGGAAGACATCTGAAGCTTTGAGACATAATTTTGTGTTGCGACGAAGCTCCCATACCAGAATTGTCAACCAAGCGTGGTAGATAGGTGACACTTTTCATAGTTTTCAGTTTGTATACTATGCATCTAGAAATTGTAGTTCTTTGAGATACTTTCAAAAATCTCAGGAAAGAACAGGATACAATTGAATATAATATAAAGAGTACTTTTGAAAACTTTGAAAAGCCTGTCTTCGATCTCGTTCATACTTATTTTCTGAATGCTTGTCTTTGACCTTCCAAGCTTCTAAGAGGTCAAATATATCTACCTTTTGGCCTTGGTCTTCCTTTTCTTGGACTGATTATTGTTTGATGAAATTTCTTTCATCTTTTGCCCTTTTTAGATGGTCTTGAAGAAGCTCCTTCTCTACAGGTGGCTTGTTCTTTCACCGATTCTCGTTTGATTGGTTCACAACCATATCTTCCTACTGCCAAATCAAACTTGTCGCAATATTCTTCTGATATAACCGGTATCTTGCCTACATCCTTGGAAGGTTTTTTTTCTATGCAGTACAACCTGAAATAATGTCTTACTGCTTTAGCTCTAAAACCTAACGTATCTACTATATCTGGATTTGATAGCATACATTGTTCTAAGGTTTTTTGAGCTACAACTCCCCATTTTCCTGAAAGTTTATCCCAAAACAAGCTCAATGTGTATTTTTGATCTTCAAAGCTTAATTGGTAATACCTTCTTTTGAATTCACAGAAATATTCCTCGAATTGGCACATATCACAGATCTGCAATCTTACTAAGGCTGCTCTTGCTTTCTGCCTTTGATATCCATTTGCATCTGTGATGGTTGTTCTAGAGAATTCCCTTTCTAGGATATCTACAAAAATAAGAATTACATCTTTTAGATTTTGGACATTTTCTTCAATTACCTGATTGATGGGAGATCTTCTGCTCAGTTCATCCAAAAATTGATGAGTTATTCCTTGCAAACTGATTGCTAAGTACATTCGTGCTTTTTCTACAGTCTAGTCTCTTCCTCCTAGGAAGGTTATCCTTGCTTGGTTTGCTCAAGCCTCAATGGCCATTTCTGTATCTCTTTGACAGTTTAAATTTAAATATGCCCTCTGTAGAGATACTAGTACCATTTTTCCATCTTTTGGAATAAACCTATGAGGTGTTTTCCAAGGATAACCCGGTTTATGAGCCTCTGGCGGTTGTTGAGCTAGACTTCTCAAGCTTTGAAGATTATTCGGCCACTTTTCTGATAGATCTCCCATCTCAGTAGCTAATCTTTTGTAAGCTTGTTTTATGCTCGTTCCAGAGCTTCCTCCTAAGAACCTTAATCTTTTTTCTAGATTTTTTGAGGATTCTACCCTTCTACTGGCTTTCTGCCTAAGGGTTTCTTCTACTTCGTTCAGTCTTTTGTTAATTTTTTATTGAACTTGAAGTATATCATCCTTAGTCCACTTTTCTCTTTCTAGAGTTGGCTTAATATCTCCCTCAACGTTTCTAACTTTTGAGAGAAGTTCAACTGGATCTGGATAGTCTTCATCCTGATATCCATATCTAAATGTGTGTGTGTGTGTTTGTATATATATATATATATTCATATAAACACACATGCACACACATATATGTAGGTCCCACTCTAGTTGAACTGATTGGTGGAACCTCTTAAATTAGGGCCCATGGAAAGAATAATTTAGAAGATATAGATGTTTAATTAAAAACTTTAAAATTTATATATTAATTAGATAATTTTAATACATTGATATTTATCCTTAAATGATTATGAACCACATAAATCTTTGATTTGGATGAATTTTGGATCCTCGAGAAACAGATTATTTTAAATGCAATGGTTTGATTAGATTTAATGGAATCATCAAGGTGGGCCCCAAATTAAGGGGTCCACTAATTCACTTTGATGGAACTGGTTCCGCTAGAGTGGAACCACACACACACACACAAAACAACCAATACAACCGATTACATGGAGCAACTAGTTCATTTTTGGCCATCTTAAAGATTTGATGAGATCCAACCCATCCATTATATTTACCATTATATATTTAGTTAGAATGCATGAAATCATTTTGATTTGTGGTTTGTATGGAATATATTATTTGAAAAGGCATAAAATTGTGTAAAATATGCAAATTATTTTGATTCATTTATTCCATTACTGAAATGTAGTAAATTTTTATAAAATCATTCATCTAGATGGAAAGAAGACTTTGAAAGATGTAGATAATGAATTACATACTTGTGTGTTCTACTAGTACTAAAAATTTTAACTAGTATATATTCACTCTCAAGAGAAATTTGGTATTGTAAATAAATGTATATTAACTAATATTATGGATCGTTTAGATTTTGTAGAAATTTCATTTGAGATCCAAAATGGACTGGATTCTTGTAGCTGATTGTATTGAATAATCTTTGGGTTTCTTGCTAAAAAGGAAATAATAAGACTAATGTTTAGATTGGATTTCGTATTATCATCAATATGGGCTCAAATGGAGAGGTTCCATGAAAGCTCTAAGGTGGAACTAGCTCCATGGTAGCAGAACCCATATATATTTATATAACACATTTTTATTATACCAAAAATAATTTTAATTGGATATTTATGTAATCTATTGCAAATCTAAGTCCATAAGATTGCTTGAGTTGATTTTTTTTGAACATTGTGGGCCACATAAGTTTTTGGATACCAGAATTATTGAGTGGAAGGGAACTAGAAGCGTTGACACTTAGAGATCTAACTAGCTAGGGATGCCCTAATAATCTGAAGAAGATGGAGGAGATGATGAGGCAGGCGGTTGCAGCAAATGGAGCAGGCAATGGATCTGTGCTCATGAAGAAGACAATGTGGAAGGTACCACAGCATGCGGACTGTGTTTGGTGGGGATCATTGATGACAATAGACGATGGATTTCTGACAGCAGTAATGGATGGATTTCTGACAATGGTAACTGCAGTGAAATGACAGTGAAGATTACTGATGTGGACAGCGGGTCAAATGGTAGGGATGCAATGAAAAGTTTAATACCATATTTTAGTTTTGATACCAAATTGTTGTAGAATGAAAATGAGAAGATTTAAGAAAACATGGGGATATTTTGGAAGAAAGAAGCACACCTTTTCAATTGAAAAATAAGAGAAGAATTTTGGGAAAAAGAAGAAAAGAATAAATGAATTAGGGCAGTGATCAGAAGGAAAAGACCAGAGCAGAGTTCAGGCCAGGTCATTAATTGAGAAGCTATGGGAACGATGGACCTATGACTACAGAAGATTCTATTGAAAATGGAATCCCAACGAATCATTGGGTGGGATGGTGGAACCAACCGGGAACCCATTGATTTATTATGAGAGGTGATGGGTTAACCCTACAAATGAAGCAAATATGAAAAGAGTAAATATTCACCCATGAACTCGCTATTGAGTTGCAAATTATTAGCCGATTCGGTAAGGGTCAAGGATTCATTATAAACAAAAAAAAAGAAAGGCATTTATATATGCACACGCACAAAAATATATATAGAAGAAATATATAGAAATGTTGAAAGATCTATATATCCATATACATCAAGTATACAAGATATACAAATTCCTATGTAATAGATTCAATATGAATAAATCCCACGTGTATTCTCAATAAAATGGAGAATTCAACTAGTATATGCTATTCTAGTTATAGAAACTCATATGGAAAATAAATCCCTAATTTTATGCAGTTATGAAGAAAGCTTTGAATAAAATAATGAAAACAATAATGTAAACCATCCATTCAAGTTGATCCATAGTTTGATCACTTGATGCCTATATTGAATTCTAAATTAAATATTTAAATATCAAATTCTAAATACGCATAAAATAAATTGATAACTATTCTTTGCGTGAGTAACTGCCCCATCGAATGTGACAATAACTAGAAATAGCATGCTTAGACGATATCAGCCAAAATGGATTATTCCTTGTATTCCACTTGAAGGTTTGTAATATTAGTTCCCCACTGTTTTCATTTCTATAATTAGTTTCAAATTTTAAGATGTCAAAAATAGACAAATGGAAATGATGAAGCAAATCATGCAGTAAATGCTGAACTTCTGCTTTATTTTGAACCTGTGTTCTAATTACTCTGCACGCTTGTTACTGTTTTATCAAGTTACATGGTCGAGTTGGGAAATCCAACCAATTTTAACAGCGGTATCTCAGAAATGTTTTTATTAATTTTGTCATCTGTTGTAATTAACTGCCATTGCAGCCTTGCTGAACAACTTGAGTCAATTCGGGAGTCCTTCGATGAGCAAAATCGGGCAGTGCTTACTAAATTTTTTGATTGTAAGAAGGTAGCTCTCCTGCTCAATGTTCATGGGCTTACTTTCTATAGATTTTTGGACATGAGTTGTTACAACCAGTAATTGATGCATCATTGAGATTGACGACTCATTCTCTTCATTTACTGATGACTTATTTCTCCTAACGACTCCCTCTAAGTAGGAAAAATCTGAACCATCTTGTTAGTTGCCACAATGAAACCGACTGATATCAAAATCGGGCCAATGTTATGCTATAGCTTCTGATGCTCATAAATTTTTACTTGGCTTTTGGTTTCATGCAAATGTATATTGCTGTAAAGCCATTGTGATCCCTGCCCCCAGGCCAATGATTAATTATTTTCATTAAGTTCTCTTAAAATATTCACTGTAAGTTCAAAACTGAGCTGGCATGTAAAATTACTGTTTTGGTTTCCTAAAAGTGTCATAGTAAGTTGTATTGTTTTCATTTTCACTATTGTTTGTTAATTTTACTATCTTTTATTTATTATTTAAAAGTGAGGTTAGAACTATGGTTTTTTATTGCTGAGGATGTACACAAACACCCATGCTCAACGTTAGTGATGTTCTTTTTGTTGGTCTGATCTTGCTTGTGTTTTATTCTTTTGAGATTTGACTAGTGTATTCATGGAACCCTATTGTACGTAACATTTGTCATCTAGTGTTTTTTTGGTTTGGTGGAAAAGGGGGAGAAAATTTACATACCCTCTTGATAAGTTAAAATTTCCTTTCGTTTAACTTGACACGTCATTTACTTACCCTATATAATCCTGCTTTTTGCATGTTTAAACTTTTCTAACTTTTTTTTCCTCTGTTATCCCTCTTTAGAAAGCAAGGCATTGACCAAGCAACATAATAATAGAAAAAAAGAGCAGCAAATAAGACTATAAAGGTGGCCTAAGGAGGAAGAATAAAGAAAGAAATAAAAAAGGGATATAAAAGAGCACTTGGCACAATAAATTGTTAGAGTGGAAGAAGAAGCGGAGGAAGAAGCACAAAGAAAGAAGAAAAAAGATAGAAAAGAACTCGAGCAGGAAAAATAAAGATAGAAAGAAAGAAAAAAAGATAGACAAGAGGAATTGGCACAACAAATGATCAGAGTTGAAGAAGAAGAAAAAGAAAGGCCAGGTCAACGCTTGATGTAGCATGTTAAAGAGGACGTGAAAAAAAAAGAAAAAGAAAAAAGAAGAGAACACAAGTTCAGCACCTGAAGGACATCAAGAAGAAGAACCTTTTTCACAATAAAAAGCTTCTTCATAGTAAGGAGAGAGGAGTGAGCATCGGAAGTTAGAGCATAGGATGGAAGCCTCTTCATAGGCTCTCAACTCTTCAAATGTTCTTGTTGACTTCATTGGAAGAGCACAAACAACTTGATTGCAAGGGCCTTTTATTTTCCCTCCCAAATGTTGTTGCTGACATTACACCCTTAATTTTTTTTTTCATTTTTTTCTTCTTTTCAAATGTTTCATTGAAGGACACCAGGCTCACGTTCAAGTGAAAGTGCCTAACCTTGCCATTCTGACCGCACAGGAACTACACCTTGTTGTACCTTGTCCCTAAGTGCATGCCCAGACACATCTTTAATAACTGTGGTATAATCTTAAGCTTGTTCAAAAATCTAACTCAATGGGCTGTTAAATAAGACTATTGTGACACATATTGGACTTTGTTTTGTGCTCCAAAAGTAGCCCTCTAGAAAAGTGATGAAAATGCAAACAAAATTAATCAACCATTGATAATATAAATTACGTTTAGCCAATCTCAAGTTGACCATTTGATAATTTTTCATCAAAATAAGATCAATTTTTTCTCTGTTCTTCAAATAGAACCAATGAAATATTTGATGATTAAACAAATTCCTCATTCACAACCATTGAGTTTTCTGGATTCTTACATGTTGGCTTTTCTTCTTGGAGATTCTTTCTAACATTCAACTTTTGATTTGTTTCATTCGTAGATTTCATGTAACGTTAAGCGTTAATATCAACTATATATATTCACTCTCAGTAGTAGTGTCATTATGAGCATCAATTATGTCAGATTGGAGATTTTCTCCTGTATTAAACTCTTGGAATTTACTTCTTTGTTTTTTCACAAAATTTATTTCCAATGATTTAAGTCTCTAGGTCATCCAATTTGTTTGTTTGGCCAACTTAGTTGCAGAAGCTACTAAGTCTGGTACTTGAGAATAAGAAACTTGTGTTTGAACATTCGAAGTTTGAGATTGCGCAATAATATTAAAGGATGGGGTATTAACCGGAGAACAATTATCTGCATACCTCTTGGCTTGAAGTCTTTTCTATCTAGTTGCTTGTTCTTTTTCAATGGTTGATTTGCTTCATTCAAATCCTTCAATTCCATCCTCATTGTTTCTAATTTGAAATCATAATTCAAAGCTGCACAATAGCCTTTAACTTGTTATAGAGGAGACATCTCTATCTCACTTTTGATTGTCTAATCATAATATTCCTCCATGTACGCTTCTATAGTTTGATCTCCCTGTAGCAACTCATGAAATCTTCTTAAGAGTATACAGTTCAATATTTATATAACCTCTGTCTGGGGTGCTTCTTCTTTTTACAACTGCTTTAAATTCCAACCATTTTGTGCAATATAACATTTCAGAATTCTATATCATAAGTTGCTCAATTCATTACCAAGCTTTGAAGCTAGGAACATAGCTTTTCATGTTCATTCATATCATGTCATTCAAGATAATAATCTACATAATTCACCCAATTGTGAAAATATTGAAAGTTTTTGATTCCCAATTTTAATATGGAATGCCTTTGGCATGGAATGGCTTGAAGAATAATAACCATGTTAATCTTCATGGAAAATATCATAGGAAGAGTAAGTAGGTCTCCTTTATTTATTTGGCTCAAAAGAACTTTTTTATTTTTGGAAAATGGATATTGCTAATTTTTTTTAAATAATAGATATTTTTATTTTTTCTGAAAAATGGTTTTTTTGGGAAAATAAACAGTTTTCTTTTTTCTTTTGAAAACTGGAATCTTATATATATATATATAATTTTAGAAAAATGATAGGCAGCTTGGCACTTTTTAAACTACTACTTTGTAAATTTCAGACTCCTAAGGTTTCGTAAAAGTTCAAGGACGGGCTTGTTTGTAAAACTTGTAGCCAGTTACTAGTTTGCAAACAATGTAAAACTGAACCCCTTGTCAAAACAACAAAGATTTATCTTTACAACCAAAAATTGAGGCTGCTGTTTAAAAAAAAAAAAAAAAATCCTTCTTGCTATTGCCTTCTTTCTGCTCATGACAACAACAGTTATGGATTTTTAAGCCATCGAGATCATGGTTGACTACAGTGGAGAGCTTCCACATCACGAGCAGCAAGCACTTGTGCTCAATGGGAGATGACTTTGGTGAGTTCTGGCGTCTCATGGTGGTTAGATCTGAGGTGGTGGTTGCTGGTCATAAGAAACATAGAAGATAAAAGGAGTTGAAGAAGAGAGTTGTGAGGGTGTCAGATCTTCAAAGGCAAGGTGTTCTGAAGCTTCGAATGCCTTTATTGTCTTCCTTGACAGTGATGGTAGCTTCGAAGGGAGAATCAGGCCGCAAACAGAGATTGTGTGCAGTTGAATGTAGAATTGCAATTGTAGGCTGTCAATTGTTTTTGGTGTGAATATGCTAAAGATGAAAGCAGAAATTTGATTCCCCATTGCAGTGGGACTGCAGAGGGAAATTGCTGGTAGTGGCTTGTCCCATGTATGTGGATGATGGGAACTCACATATTGGTTTGCTTTTATTGCTTGTGTGATTTTTGCATGCATGGGGGCAGATTACACTGTTGGATTTTCAATATTCGGCTTTGGGCTTTGATGTGAAATTGATTTTGCCAGAAAAGAGAAGAAATTAGAACAAAGTGGAATCCTGTTGAGGAGATGAGAAGGGAAGAAAGGTGTGAAAAATAGATAAATTTTAGGGAAGACGAAGTAGAAATAGAAACCAGTAGGAAGTCAGAAAGTAATTTTTACTTAAATCATCAACATTGTATCAAACCTTTATGATGCAATCCTATATATAGAAGAAAAATAAGCAAAAGAAAACCCTAACACAACCCTAATCCGGTGGGTATATTACAGTTATAAATAAAATCCCAAATAAAGCAAATAAAACACTAGTCTAAACACCATCCATTGTGTTAGTCTATGTTTTGATTTCTTGAGGCATGCATCAAATTCATGTAATTTGCGTATGAATAAAACCTTAAATAAAAGTTAAATAAAATACTAGTCTAAGCCATTCATCAAGTTGATCCATATTTTGATCACTTGAGGCATACATCAAATCTCCAAAATAAATTAAATATGCAAAATTTAAAAAAATCCCTAAAAATAAATAATTTCTTTTGTGTTGATCAATTATAAATGCTTTCTTCATCAGTAGGTCTTTTGGGTTGCTGATGTTGAGTGGCTCTTTAATTGTTTGGAAATTCATGGAGAGGAGAAGGAAGTTTGTAGTGTATAAGCTTGCTTATTGGGATCTAGTATGTTGGGGAACAGAATCTAGTTACTTTGGTCACATGTGAAGGAGATGAAGGCTTGCAACTACTAATACTGTGCTTGTTCAAGTCAATATTTTAATAGCTTTTCTACTTGCAGCTAAGAGCCAAATAACTTATGGAAACGTTGAATTTATTTTTATTTATTTTTCAATCTCTACAGTAAGCTAGCAGAAAGCATGACTTGGTGAATTACTTTCCTTCTATCTATCTTTCTATGCAGTTAACCTTTTTCTTTTTTCCTAATGTTGTTGTTCTGTTTGGTTGTGTTTGCATCAAATATTTTGAAAGATTTTCCATTGTTAATAGTCTGTTTATGTCCATGGTTTCATTGTTGGTATCAAACTCAGAATAACTGCATGCAACATGAGTCAAAGTCTAGATGCACAGCGCGGCTTTCAGTACAAGCCAAGTAGCATACATTCACCTCACACTTTGATGGTCTTAAATGTGCATGCTATTCAGTTTCGACACATTTGTTCGCATTGGAGGTACTAAGGTTAACGGGTAGGTCCAAATGGAGATTATGGATGTAGTTTGAATTGATTTGTGGGCACATGATTAAATAGGGCATATTGTCCAGGACTGTTTGGATGGTGTAATGAGGTTCCGATAGATTGAATGTCATAATAAGATTAGTGTATCTGGAACTCATTGGAAATTTGGGTGTGTCTTGGCTTTCTTCTTTGCTGTAGGCTGTACATTAGAATCTTTACAATTTATTAGGACCATGTAGTTGAAACTGTTGGAAATTTGTAATCAGGCTTTTTATGATAATTGTGGCAATATGCTTATTCCAAGCCAAAGTGTGAAGATGGGTCAGGTCATTTATTTCATCCTTAATATGGACTCTACAATAAGATTTGCTAGGACTATATGGTGAATTGGCCATGCAAACACAGAATTGATTAGTGCAGATTCTGGGTAATTCATGATTTATCTCATCATCATCATCATCATCATAAGTTGTTTTCCCATCTATGTGAGGTGGATTACATGGATCCTATTGTGAGTTTGCAACAGTCCTGTCGATCTTGGGTTATGGATTTATTAATTTAAGGCCAAGCCTTTCATATCTTTCCTAATGATTTCTAGCTGTATCTGTTTTAGCCTTCTTATGGACCTCTCGTTGCCTTATATTTGGATAAATTAATTACTCCTAATTGGTATAGTCTTTGGTCTTCATTTCACATGACCAAACCACCTAAGTATACTCCCCCTCATTTTATTACTTATTAGTTTCTACCTTTAGGTTATCTCATATTATTTCATTTCTAATTTTATCTTTTCTTGTTTTATTGCTAATCTATCTCAACATCCTCATTTCATCTACATTCATTTAATGTATATGTTGTTTTTTAACCAGCCAACATTCTACCCATAAAGGATATCTAGTCTTATAACAATCTTATAAAATTTTCTTTTTTAATTTTATCTGCATTTGATGATCATATAAGATTCCAAAAGCACATTGATGGTATAAAGATGCAACAAAAATATATATGCTGGCTACCAACTTGACATGCTAACCCTCCTCTTTTGTCCAGGCTAGGGTCTAGAAAACTCCTACTTGCAGAGTTAATTATTTATGTTATAATGTGGCTTTTAAATTAACGTCAAGTAATTTCCTTTCATTGTTAACAATTGGGATTGCTTTCTTATTTGTCTGAGTCTCTGACATATTCATAATATTGTGATTTTAAATATAGAATTGGAAACATATTTCAGCACAATTTTTGTTGTGAGTTCATTTTCTGTAGCTCATTTTCAATTAAATGTTTGTTATTTGACTAACTTCAGATTTCTCCTGCTATTACTGTCCATTAGGATTTTTTAAATCCTTGTGTCTTTGTCACTGTTAACAATAATCCTTGTTTTCTTCTTCCATTTAAGATTTGGTTTATGCCTTATGATGGATAATCTTTCAAAACCTACTGGATTCTAATCTTGACTGGTTTGTTTTGTACAAAAAATAACACTAGTAATCTCCATATGATTGCAGAGTTTGGACAAGCTGGAAGATTCAATTGAGTCTGCAAAAGGAATTGATGTGATAATGAATACCATGCTTTCCTTGACTGCTTTGAGGGCTGTAATTGTTAAAGGTCTTGAAAGTGGTTTGAGAAATGATGCTCCGGATGCAGCAATAGCAATGCGCCAAAAAGTATGATCTTCTTATTTCTCTGGTTTCATGAGAAGCACGATAAATAGAAGCATTATTATTAGTAGTATTTTTAATTTAAGGTGGTGATGAATTTCCTTAAAATGACACTACTGTGCAGTGGCGTCTATGTGAGATTGGCCTTGAAGACTATTTTTTCATTCTACTAAGTAGGTATGTTTTTAGATTCAAGATAACATTTAAACTTGATTAAATGAAGTTTTTAAATATTTCACCTCTTTTTTCTGCTTTTCATTTTTTCACTTCTAAATTTATTAGACATTTCATTTTACTTTTGATGTTGGATATTATTGAGATGTAAGAATTTAGAGCAAACCGTGTACGACATCTATGTTGTTGAAGTTTCCTTTGATGGGTTGGATCAAGCGAAAGGCCTTCTCTTAAAATTACTATTCTTCATTTTCATTAATGCTCGATTGTTTCTTCTTTCCATTTTAGTAGACAATGCCTAAGTGTAAACAACAAAATGTATTTATTGATCTAGGTGGATATTGATTTATGTTACAGTATTGCATATTTCTATAGTATTATTTGCACTTTTTTTTCTTTTTGTAATTTTTTTCTATATGGGCTTTAGATAAGATGTCATTGATAATGTCATGAGGAACATTCTAGTTATTGCTGATTAATACCATTACTGTGTAAGAGAGATATTTTGGGGGTGTTTGGATAGGTGTAAAATTTAGTATAATGGAGAAAAGGGTATAATACAAAAAAGACAAACTAACCTGATGAAAAGGAGAGTTTAATATAGAAAAGAAAAAAAAGAATAATGACTATACAAAAAGTGGGATAGTGAATGGAAAATGTAGGGTAATGAGTAGGAAATATAGGGATAATGTTTAAAAAAAGAGTAGCAATGGAAAAGAAGGGGATCCAGATGCAATATTTATTTTGGGTTGAGGATGTAGTGACTGTGTGCATAAAATACGATATAAGAGGAGATGTAATGTAATCACTACACTTTCTATCTACTACACTTAGGAGTACTGTGTTTGGGAACATTATAAAGGTAGCAAAACTTGTAGTGAAACTTCATGAAGCATTAATAGCTTGTTTGGAATGATGTGATATTTTTTATTACTGATATGGTGTAATAGGATTACTTGATTAGACACTTTATTGTCCTTATTTGTGAATTGGTCAAATAGGGAAAGAGTGTAACAAAATATACAAGTGGGTAATACATGTTAAAAACAGGCAGCTACAAGGGGGAGGTTGGTACTAATCGATTGCCATGAATTTGTTAGATGACATTATCCAATAAGATTTCAAGCTCCCTAATCGTCCAATATTACTATTACATCATGATTTGGCCTTTTTAGAAGATTTAGGATTTGGGAGGAAAAGAAGTCTTTAGGAGGAGAAGAAGAGAGAAGAATGAGGGAGAGAAGACAGAGTGTGGGTTGTTGAACGTTGGTTTTTGTCATTGTTTACAAGCAGAGAGGAGATGGTAAGAGAGGAGAAAAATTTTCTTCAAAGTTGCCAGGCAAGAGAAGCGCAAGGAAAAATGGGGTGGTTCAGTGGAAAAAGGGACCTTAAATGAGTCAAGTATCTTTATAGGTGCATAAGTCTTCCCTCGAAATGCTAGCACCTACTTGCATCCTCATCAGATGGCCATTAATATGCTTGATTTGACGTCTTACACAACCTGTTGCATGCTAAATTTGGTTGCACTTGGTTACATACAAATTAATCTGTATTTATGTTTCATAAAAATACAGAAGCAAAACAAAGTTGTTGATCAATAGTGGTTTTCTTTATGGCATCAATGCCTAAATGGTTTGGCTTTTGCTTTCCTTCTGTCTACTTGTCAGGATTGTATAACTTATAAATGTTCTCTCTCTTTTACTTTCCACTTAAGTTCATTGAAATGTCCACCATTCTCTTACAGTGTTTTCACTATATATTATAGTGTGAGTCTGTGAAATATCATGCAGTACACGCATCTTTCCAGATGCTTTTTATGATACTTCCATATCCCTGGCGTGCAGTGAATGGTTAGATTGGAATGCATTAAACAATGATCTTCTGTATGCATCAGTGAAGGGGCTAATATTTATTTTCCCTTCCTTGTTAAATGTTAGAGCTAGTGTTCATGAAGTTTCAGGTTTTTACTCAATGGGTTGTGGTTTTTGTGCTTCTGAAATCCAAATGAGCTAGATTTGTTCCTCACCAAATGGTTCTTGTTTGTGTGTTGAACATTATGACAGTTCAGTTTGAGGTTAACTTGCTATATTTGAGCAGATTGGAAATAGAATTAGCATCCTTATTGAAATTTAACATGCAAATTATTTGAAGTAATTGGAGATTTGTAGTGATCTAAGGTTTAAGAGATTAAGCTTGATTGTTTCATGCTGGTGGTTGAGTCCTTGTAGTATGGTAAAAAAGTGTGTCTTGTGTTTGCTTTTTGAAAACGGCAGCGCACTGATGGTATAGGGTTAGACCAAAATGCAAGCTATCACGTTATAAAGGGATAAAATTTAGAGTCACCAGGATGTTGAAATGGGCTAAGTAGCTTGATTGAATTCAGTGGTTTTTATGTTGGTATTCCACAATAGTTGTCAGCAGTGTAGTTAATATATGCTGATATAGTACGATCCTAGCAGCAGCCAGCTGTGCGTTGGCCATAGTTGTTAAAGGTGCAAAGCGCACTAAGACGTAAAAGGGTCTTGGAGCCTAGGCCCAAGGCGCACAAGCGAGGCGCGCGCTTGAGTAAAGCAAGGCACATGTTACATAAAAATCATAAAATATTTATAATACCTTGAAATTAAGTATGTAAAAATTATAACCAACAACTCTATTAAAACAAACCCTAATCCACAATTATCAGCCAACCAAAAAAAAAATAAAAAAATTGAAAAAAAGAAGAAAAGAAAACTTATTCAGCAAAGGCAACAAGCTACCCCAACAAACAGAATAAAATTGAAAAAAAAAGAAAATGTATGTAGAAAAGGCACAAGTCAGCCACCCCAAAATAACAGAAAAAAATTGAAAAAAATAAAATAAACTGCATACCATAATGGGTGTAGAGTAAGGTTGGTGAAGAGAGAAGAAATGGGAGAAAAAAAGGAAAAAAGAAACAAGAAAAAAAAGCCAAATCGACACGTACCTGTTCGTCTGACACTTCAATACTGAGAAGCTTAGAGCTTCTTCTTTCCAGACGATTGAAGGTTGCGCAGACAGTTGCAGACGGCAGTCACGGCACGGCTGCTTGAGGTAAATTTTTTTTCCCCTTCTCTTCTCTCCACCACTCTCGTTTTCTCTGTTCGGGGCTTTGGAAATGGCTTTTGGCGCTGTTTGGGGCTTTGGAAATGGCTTGCGGCGCTGGGAGAGTTTCAGAAAGTCGAAAAGGGGAGTCAATTTCGTGTTTTTTTTCTTTTAATCGCTAGACGCCTGTTTAGAAAAGGTGCTTGAAGCGCGCGCCTTGCGCCTTGGTCCAAAAGCATGCCTTTCAACGCCATCTATGCGCCTGATTTTTGGCGCCTCACTTGGATCATAAAAGGCGCACCACCTGCGCTTGTATGTGCCTTGCGCTTAGGCGCGCCTTTAACAACTATGGTGTTGGCAATATGGTATTAATTTAAGTACTAAAGATGACATGCACCATCGGCTATAGAGAAGGGGCCGAGTCACATAAAAAAGGGGGTAAAGGTAAGTTGAAAATGAGAGAGGCTGTAGAAGGGGTTCAGTCTCATCATATGTGATCATGCAGAAGTTTGGTTTTGAGAGGGAGGAGGGGGTACATTTCACTGGCTGACTTTCAGGCTCAACTTGAACATTTTCCTTGCAAATGTCACATACACCATGGTTGGACTCATTGTCCAAACTTGAGAATGAGTTTTTCCAATAGGGGGAGAATGAGGGAGAATGAATTATGAGCAATAAGGCTTATGAATATGATTCAGAGTTTATTTATTTTGCATGTTTGTAGGGGTAATTTATTTGGAAGTTTAGATATTAATTGTTTAATATGGAATTTGATGTATGTATCAAATGATCAAAACATAGATCAATTTGATGGGTAGTTTAGCTTGATCTTTTATTTATTTTATTTAGGATTTTATTCTTATGTAATTAAAGTAGGGTGTTTTAGTTTTAGTTCCCCATAAATAGGGTCACATTGTATTAGAGTTTTCAGTTATTAATGAATTGAGAGTTTATAAGTCTTTTATCTTTCTTCGTTTCCTTTTGAATCTTTTTCTTATTCTTTGTTCTTTTCTTCTCGTATCATGAGGATCTACCTTTTTCCTCTTAAGTCTTCCCTCTTTTATTCTGTTGAAGCTTTCCCATCCCATATCACCAAAAATGTCGTTGGTGTCAGTATACATGATAAACTAATTTCTACCATTTCAATCAAAGGCCTAGCTCATGAGAGTACCAGTCTTGTTACCAATGTCCTGTTGAAATGGTGGGTGTCATCTATCTGATGCATTGTTATTAATCATTCCTGAGCTGATCTGCCAATTTAGTATTCTTATAGCCTAAATGTTCGTAATAGTTTACCACATGAAATACGACAATAATCTTTGATACAATATGGCTGTTTTTGCCTTATGTAGATTCCTAAATGCACTGGAAGCTATGGGAGGGGCACTTTGGTTTGCGCAAAATGTAGGCTTAAAGAAAGTTGGTTCTTGGGAGAAACCTCTTTCTGCCCTAAAACTTGGTATCCACCACGTGGGACTCTCTGGTTGGAAGGCTGAGGAATGCAATGCAATAGAAAATGAGCTTCTTGCATGGCAGAGGAAAGGTCTCTCTGAAAAAGAAGGTAGCAACTATTTTGGTTTCATATGTTTTATGCTGCCTTTCTGAGTTGGTCTCAGGTCGGATAAATGCTCTCCTAAAAATATATTTCTGTAACTTGATTAATGCTGGACCAGGTGATGAAGATGGTAAAACAATTTGGGGATTAAGGCTCAAGGCTACGCTTGACAGATCCAGGAGACTAACAGAAGGATATTCTGAAGCACTTCTTCAAATCTTTCCTCATAGAGTACAGGTTTGGGAAATTTTTGTGTTGATAGAACAAAATTAGGCAACATCCATCTGGATGTACTTTCGTTCCTTGAGTACTGGAAGATCAGTCTCTTCCTCTAGTTAATTTGCACTTGCTTCAACTGATAATTTCTGGTAAAGATTCCCTTTGCCATTTTACAGAATAACTGTCTTCAAGTCTTTCCATTATCTTTCTTGTTAAGTTCATTTTTGTTGATGGTTATGGTATAATCTTCTTAATGACTGGTTGGATGGTTTCTATTTTTTATTATTTGTAAAACCTACATTTTTAATGATCTTATCTTTTTAAAGATACGGACATGCTGGTTGAATTTCTTTGAAATTTTCTTGGAGGATTCATTCTTTAGATTGTTTTCTTGTATTTTCTCAATTAAATTCATTTTCTGTGTTAGCTAAGATCTAACTCCCTCAAACCTCAATGGATTGTTTCTTATTTTTCTTTTCTTAATCATTCCTTTAGGTGATCTAATCTTTTTGAACATAATGATCTACTGTATTTGTGTTTTGGTTTCTTATATATATATATATATATATTTTTTTTCTTTTTTTCCATATAATCCTGATTGATATACAGCTACCTGAGACATGGACAATTCCTGTCAAAAATAGACTGGGAACTTTTTGTTCCAGTGTTTTATATGATTTTTCACATGAACATGACTCTCAAAAGGTATGCACTTGAAAAAGAGAGCAAAATGAAAAATAGATGAAAATTAAAAGTAAGTTATTATGTTTTTAATTTTTGTTGTTATCATCATCATCACCGTTTTTATCATTGTTATCTGGCACTTGCAGAAACTAGGTAAAGCTCTTGGAATTCCAGAGAACAGTGTAAGGACATACACTGAAGCAGAAATTCGTGCAGGGTATGTCTCAGTGTCAACTTGTTTTTCATATTCATTGATGGTATATTTGCATTTTTTTGTTTCCAGATGCTTCATGCTATTTTCTTATTGTTGGTCATCTCACATTATCACTTGCAATCACTCTAGTGTCATTTTTCAGGTCTCAAAGCTTTGTAGTCTTCTAGTAAAAGCAGTACGAAGTGTGCTGGGTTCTGAAGGTTGGGATGTTCTTGTCCCGGGAATGGCTTGTGGAACCTTAGTACAGGTATTTTACATAGTTGAGTCACATTGATGGAAGTTACTTTATGTTAATGGAACCAAGAATTTTGGAGTTCTGTTAGTTGAATTGATTGAAGTCATTGAACCTTAAGGGTCATGGAGAGATGCCAAATTATATCATGGCCTAGCCCTTTTTTCTATAAAAGGAAATTGATGCAACACAGGGTGTGAAGAAATTAGAAGAAAGAGGAAGGATCTTTTGAAGTGGATGAAAAGAGAAGTAATGTGAGAAAAATAGACAAACTTAGCAAAGATAAGATAGAATTTGCAATCAAGAATCAGAAAGCACTTTCTTTCAAATCATCAATGTAATGAAAACCTAATGCAATTGTGACCCATTTATGCGAAATAATTGTGAATAAAAACCCTAATGCCTCTGCGCATAAATAAAACCTTAAATAAAATAATAAAAAGCATAATCTAAACCCTCCATCATGTTGATATATTTAGATCGCTTGAGGCAGACATCAAATCCCCAATTAACAATTAAATATCCAAAATCTAAAATGAAACAACTCTAAAAATAATTAAATCCCAATATTTGCATCAGTTTGCCATGTTCTGCATTGGAAATGATATAAAATGAGTACTGGTTTCCAGAAAAATATTTTCTTGTATGTGTATTGAAAATAAATCATAATAACCTTGTTATGGGAAAGCATAGATGATTGTTAAATAAAGGAACTTTACTAAGTTGAAGCATATTACTTTCAACTGTTTGACAAAGGTTTAGTGGGAATTCTTGGTGTAATGCTCTCATTCATGTGCGCACTAGGATGGTGATATATGACAGCCTACGTGCTAGTCCAGCTCTCCAGCCCCTATGTTCATGTGGGAGCTCTATTACTGCATTAATGATGTATCTATCTCTGTTATTCTGTCACAATATATCTTTTAGGTGAAAGGGTAATTTATTAGTATATGTTGGTGTTGGATGTATCTCTATTATATATTGGCAAATTAGTTTGTTTTGCCCATAACCAAAGTGTTTTAGATACATGGATAGAGTTGAGTTTTTAAGAAATATGGGTTGGTTGGGTTGATAATTTTACAAATGAAATTAGGGTTTGGTTGACATCAATCGAACATAAATTGGCAGGAGTTGCACTCCTAGTTATTTAGGTAGGGGTTTGTAGGATAGCGCAATTTGGATTTAAGGTTTTAAGTCTTAAGATGAAGGGGATGAATTTGGAGGATTTAGATTGAAAAAGCGATTGGCACAAGATATAAGTTGGCATTTAGGGTGGTTAATATGGTTTATATGGGAATTTGGCTAGATACTGGGATTTGGGTCATGGAAAAAATAAGGTTCAGATTATTCCCAATATTATTGATAATATCTCCAGTATTATTTTTTGAGGCCTAATCAATAAATTATCTCCCTGAAATCTATTCTTCTCTATTTTAGGAGATATTATGAATATATAGGAGTAGTTATCAATAATATCTCCAATTCCTCAATAAAGGGATAAAGTGTCATTCGGTTGCTTCAAAAATGTCATTTTCGTTTTTTCCTTCCTCATTTTTGTTCTTCAATATTTGTGATCTCTTCCTTTGATTATTAAAAATCTGTTTCCACATCTAATAAAGGAGACCAATGGATGGAGATCACGAAGAACCATATTTCGATTATACTTATTTCAACAAAAATACTAAACATAGGAGCATGAACTGTTGTATGGAGAATTGAAATATTTTAAAAGCTGTTGCATTCGGAGTAGAAAGGGTTTTTGTAGAATGAATTTTGTAAACTCTGATTTTTCTAATTGTATGTTTATCACATCTATAAATATGATCATTTTAAGTCAAATCAGGGCATCACATTGAGTTTCAACAAATAATACAAGTCCTTTTCTTCTATTCTTTTCTTTCTTTTATCTCTCTTCACTATTTCTTCTTTCCCCATCTTGCTCTGCGTTGGTAACAGAAGAAAAAATTGAGATTTCACCAAGATTTAACAGAGATATCTCAATTTTTTTTTCTTTTTTTGAAAGGACTATCAACCATTTACAAAGTGAAAAAAAGAACAATTAAGTTGCTTTTTTTTCCCCTTTTCACACATTAGTTATTTTCATTGGTAGGAGTGTTCTATATCTTTCTGTTGATTATTTGTGGATTTGATATCATTTTCAGATTTGGAGAAAATTTACATAATTTTGAGAAAATATCTTAATTGTTTGATTCAGCCTAAATTCGTGTTCATTGGTGATTAAAAATGCTTTCATGATGATAATTTTACTAGAAAATACATAAGTAAAATAGTTAGGTTTTGGTTAAATTCGGCATGGTAGTAAAAATCCCAAATCAATTGAGCAAACATTGGTGATAAATAATGAATACGAATGGTATAACAGATAGCTTTAACTATGATTTTACATCAAGATATGTAGCAGAATTAATACTTTTAATTAGTTCTAATTTAGGCGTAATCAGGGATAATTTGGAGTTTTTACCTAAATCAGTTAATTTTGTACAAATTAAGTTAATGATATGAAAGAAGAAATGTTTAATGTGGTGTTGTAGTAAATCAGCAATATTGTCTAGAATAATTAACACTAAACTTTTTTTTCTGTGTAATTATACTCATTTAGGGAAATTACCTAAACTCGATGAATTAGGCAAATGTAATCTGATTTAATAAATATTCAAAGACATGTGGGCAGCCTCTAATATAAATTTTATAAAAATGGATTACAGTTTGATTAATTATTTATTAATCAATGTTTAAATTATTATGATGAAATTTTATTTAACTTAAATGCTTCTTTAGTTGCATTATTCATAGATGTTTGTGTTAGATATATTTGTAATAATGTTTATATGTTTTATATGTTGTGTTTTTCTTACTCATTATTTTATACTTCAAATATGTATTTCTTTTAATCATTATATATTAACATTTAAAATAATTTCAGTTCTCAATGTCTATTTATATTTTTCTTAAGTTATTCTATATTTTCATAAAAAAAATTATTTTTCTTTTTCTTCTTTTTCACATTTCTATTTTAGCGATAGCAACAAATTCAGTATCCACTTTGATAAAAGTGACGATATCTTTCTACAATGTTAGCAAATTTTCCCTTTTAGCAACCATGCGAACATTGAGACAAACAGTTTAGGCCAAAAGAAGAAAATAAAAAAGAAAAAAAGAAAAGAAGGAACTTGTAGTTTCCCGAAGTAGAGAAGGTAGAAGATAGAAAGTACCTTGATTTTGCAGGTTTTTACAACCAACTTGGAATGAGAAGGCTTCACAGCTCGTTGATCTAAAGTTGGTTGGCGGAATCTATTGTTTATTTGGTTCTCTTTCTCTCTCACCCCTCGCCCCCAACCCTCTTTTCTTGCTTGTATTTAATGCAAACTCTATTTCAACTTTTAACCTCCACCATATATGGATAATTTCCTAATATTAACCATGCATAAAAGAAAAAATTGTGAATAAAATCTATCACTCCCTATTGAAAATAAACCCTGAACCTAACAATTTAGAACTTTTATGGCAATGGGACTTTAAGTGGAGAGGGGCCCAGTTGTGAGCTGATTGGCATGTAAGTGGAGAGTACCTTTTACTTCGCTTGGATGTTCGGTGGTGGTGTTGGGCATAGGGAGAAAGGTCTCATGAATGAAGATGAGGGTATAAAGGCCTCAAAAAAGGAATGACGGAATAATTCCATGCTCAATACCAAATCCTCCATATTAAAAATGCTTGTAAACCCATATGTGTGGGTAGGTCGAGGACATAGGTAATGGAACCGATTCTCTTGATAATATTATATGGACTTCTTCCCCGAGCATGGAGTTCTATAATGCTTTCATAAAATCACCTCATTCTTTTTTCGAAACTCTTGGACACTACAATATATAGTTGCTTTCATTTTGTACTTTTGTAACTAGTATTTACTTTATTTGTAAATTAGAAAAAAATGTAAAATAATGAAATGAAAACATTTTGATAAAAATTTTATGATAAATTAAGATAATTATAAATACAGGTTTAAAACCAAAAATAGTACTTTAAATGTCAAATTTTAATGAAAAATGAAAATACATATGATATGAAATGAAATGTTTGTATTTGTGAACAAAATAAGTACAAATATAAGTGAAGAAAAAATTTAATATTGGGCCCAGGGTAATATGTTAAGCCTTGAAGATATCTAATATGATTGAAATACTATAGTATTAACAAAAGGCTTATGGAGAACATTTTCAACATCCTAACATAATGGCTCCCCATGACCAGTGAGTTGCCTATAGGTAAACTGATTGAAAATATATATTATAATGATGAAGAATTGGCTCTACTATCTAGTTGAGGACTGCAAAGTGTAGAACTAGTGGAGCTACATCCCTATGATTGAAGTTCGAGGGAGGGAAAATGCTATGGGCGCATTTATGAGATGGGTTAACACCAGTCATGAGGTTGACCAAAACTTCATTGCCTCTATGGTTATCCTCATGTATCAGTATTCATATGATTTCTGATCATATA
>JAYJMB010014143.1:17154-46153 GCA_036873735.1 Pouteria campechiana
AGAAGGGCATAATCTAAGTCATTGAATATATATTTTTTATTAGATAAATTAATAATAATATTTTTTAAGTACAACAGCAGAGAGCATTATAATTTTTAAACTAAATATGTCAATTTATGTTATTTTCTTTAATGCAGCCCAACCGGTTGTCTGATTTTGATAATCTCTTATATGAACGTAATATATTGTAGTCAAAAGTTTTCGAACGGATGTGATGATTTAGAAATGAAGCATGTGGCCCACTTTTAGCCCCGGGGATACAGACAATCCGCCTCCCCAACCTACGGATCTCCCACAGATGTTTAATTTGTGGCATGGTTTACATTTCGGCTAGTTTTGTCGTATGAGTCTAATTACAGCTGGGGCCTTTGCGTGACTTGGGAAAAATGCAAAAAGAAAGCTCAGGCTGTGGGCAACAGGCGCAAGGGCATTTGTGAGAAGTGAGAGAACAGCTAGCCGCTGATTTCAAGCCTCCCGGCTCCAAATTCATCTTTATTTACTTTATAATTTACATTATCCTGATAATATCATTTTATTTTTATTTTCGGAGAGAAAATTTTCATTTCTCCCTAAATAAACACTACAAAATCAGCAAAATGCTTTTCCACGATCTGAATTTCACTTGCTCGGATTTTCTTTTGGAGATATGGTACAAAAGAGTTTTTTTTTTTAAAAAAAAAACACTAATAACACTATGAGTGCAAGTTATGTGATAAAGATAAATAATATTTTTTGAAAAATAGAAATGATAATAGAAAAGAGATAGTTAAAAGTACGAAGGGGGAGACAGTGTTGGTAGCCTGCCAGATGTAGATGTGGACCAACATATGAAATAAGGTTATAAATATTTCATTGAAAATTAGGAATGACGATAAAAAAAGATGTATTTAAAAGTATTAAGACACCACACAAGACCATAGCTGTCAAGAGCACTGTTATAGAATAAAATGTTGAATGGTGCATTTGGGAAAAAGAAGAACAACCTTTCTAATGCTCCACTTGACTTGTCCAAGAAACTTAAAATTTCATTGGGAAGTGGTTTAATCTATGACTTGAGCGACGGTAACTAGAGTTGGTCAGAATCGGAGACTCTTGATTGGAGAAGATAGAGATGAATAAATGAAAACCATATTAGCAAAAAAAAGGGTAATGTGAGCCATAAAATAAATAAAAATAAACTTTATAACTCTTTTAATGAGAAAAGAAGAATCACTCTTGTACAAAAGTAAGAGGAAATGGGAAGGATCAGCTCCTTCTATTACAGCAAACACTAATCGAGATTGGGAATCGAATTTTACTTCACTGGTTCAAACCCTTAACATTGGAATACCAAAGTAAAAAAAGTCTATTCAAATTTTGCTATTGCATTGCCTTTCAAGTTTTGGGCATCAATTCATGTGCAGGTAAAAATCACTCATGTTGTGTTGTTATGAGCTTTTTTTATAAAAATGTTGTACTTCTTTTAAAATTTTATTTTAGATATAACTTAAAAATTAGTTTTTTGGCTTAAGTTACCCATCGATATCAAAGTTGATCCAACCCATCATATCCCAACTCAATTCAGGCCATAATGATACTGAATACAACCTACAAGCTACAGGTAATTTTATTTGCAAGGGCAGAGACCACATCTAGCTTACGAATATATTGTCATCTTGCAGGCCACATTGACACCATCAACCCAAGCCTAGCAAGCCAATCTTCGTTCCAAATTTCCATTTGCAAATGGCTCAACAGCCTTGGGTCGGCCTTCGAGGTGTTCATCAGGCCCTTGTTACCTGAGGCCTCTCAGTTGACTCATTCAATACATGGGCTGTGGGAATCTCGTACCAGTGTAAAAGCAGTACAGAATAATTTCAGAAGAAAGAGTTGATGTCATCCATAAAGTAACTAAAAAAATTAAATTATATTTTTGAATACAAAATTTAGTAATAATTAAAAATATTTACAAAAAATATATTATTAAAAGTTAAATAATTGTCAAAGAAAGAAAGAAAGCTTTTACCACCTTAACTTTGACATAGAACAAATAGCCTCTATCTCAAAGATGAGAATCAGATAGTAATTTGGATGTTAAGAGGCTTTCAGAGATAAGGTGGGGAGCCAAAAACCATGCTCTTCTCTGTTGGGATTTTTACAAGAATGTAAATATATTTTCACTATTTAGATGAAGCTATAAAAAATGAAAAGAAAATTAAAAATAAAATCATACTTTCATTTTACTTCCGATAAGAATTTTTGTAATAAGACAAAAAAAGGTGAATGAAATGAAAAAATTGTAACATGATGCACATTTTGTTCCAACAAAGGATGACTATAATGGACTAAAGATCTGGAAGAGGTAAAAGAAAGATTCACTTAGTTCCATAAAGATAACATGATCTCTAAAATGCATTCATATTATTTTTCCTTAGAGATGAAGGATGAGATGTTTCATGTCAAGTTCATCATTTTAGTAACAAGAGAGAGAGAGAGAGAGAATGAAATGAAAAAATTATAAACATCATGCACATTTTGTTATTGTGAAACAAATGAAATAATTTCTATTTATTAATATCCTCAAATAATTACACTAGTTCGTATATCAAAAAATTATATGTTTATATCTCAGACAACAAGTAGTTTTAATTATATCTTCACAATAGAAAAAAAATTTAATTAAAAAGAAAAATATAATGCATTTAGAGACCCAAAATAGACACTCTCCTTTGAGTATATGTAATTTCTTTGAGATCCAAGTACATTATAATGGCTTGATATTTTGTGAATCATCTCAAGGTAGTGGGTGGAGAGGATGATACAACTCTAAAGTGGGTTGTTAAGCACTAAGCCAACCTAAAAAGTGGGGTATTTTGATCCTCATTAGTTTATCCTAGAAAGGAATCGAGGCCATGCGACCTTTTCTGTGTTTAGGCCTAAAAGAGACCAAGAAAAAATATATAGTTTGAGTTGCTCGGCTCTCCTTATAACCAACCATAGAAAGCCTAGGAAGAACGAGTGACTTTGACCACAACAGGATTTGATTCAAAGAGTCATGACTTAATGAATTAATGACTCGACTATCTTATATTCCCCGAGAGAACCTAAGAAGAACGAGACCAGTTAGATTGAGAATTTAAATTCAACGAGTTACGACTTGACGACTCGATGAGGGCTTAGCTCTTTTAGTTGCCCGTAAGAAGCTTAAAAATGTGAGACCAGAATGACTAGATTTGATTTAGTGAGTTACACTTGGATAACTCTGTAAATGCCCAGCCCTCTCTATTATTCATAAGAAACTTAGGAAAAGTAAGACTAGAATGATTAAATTTGACTTAACAAGTTATGCTTATATGACTCGGCAAGTGCTTAACTCTCTTAATTGCCTATGAAAAGTTTAGTAAAAGTTGGAATAGGTTGACTGGGTTAGGTTTATCAAAGTAGTTTTATTAAGATTTAATTTGATAACTTATTACTCAGTGACTTGGTAACTCGGTCTTAAAATTAAACAATTGAATAATTAGATGAGTGGTATTTTTCAATATTCTATGAAAACTAGAAGCAGATAATCTCTGCCATTTAACCTGTAAGAGATCATAGTAGTAGGTTATATAAATTAAGCCTAATTGTACCTTGAGTTAATTAAGTTTAACCATAATTAATACTAATAAAAATCATTAACATTAATAACAGTTCCTAATATACCTTCCTAGGACATTCATGTTATCATCTCCCTAATCTTGTGAGTTTTTTTCAAAGCAACTTTGCTATTCTCAAGGATTAATTAGTCTTTTAATATGTTTTAATGAGTTTTAGTTGTCCAAAATAACTTTGTTCTATTATTTATTGCAAGTGTGAGGGGTTACCATTATCACAACATAAGTGAGACCTATATATGTACTATGGTAGGTCATAATAGAGTGCTCTTAGGCACCAAAAGAAATTATTAGTAGGTTATAAGCCACTAGCGTTAAGAGAGAAACCTGTCTATTAAAAAATTCTCAAGCCTTCAAATGTTCTAAAGAGAGCTTTTGGGATTAACTGTGCTTGCACCTTTGGGAGTAATTTTGGGATTGACTCGCTTGTACTGTTAAGCTTGGTTGCAACATTGGAGTCCACTTGGAGCATGCTTACACCATTAGGCTTGGTTGCAACATTGAAGTCTACTTGGAGCCTTATTGCACCATTTGCCTTGCTTGCACCATTAGAGCCCACTTGCACCATTAGAATTGATTGCAACATTGGATCATTCCAAATGTTAATCAGAATGGTTGCCAAGCGTGTAATGCCAACCAAATTAACCAACTAGATTTAGTTAAATGCATGCATCTCTAGGTGGGTCCCATGCAACGTATTTATTTTTATAGACCAACCATGAAGCTTAATATCAAATTAATCTATGCTGACATGATTTTAGAGTTGTTGGCCTCGAACATGATCATACAGGATGTTTTAATCAATCGAATCACGCATGTACATATTGTGCATGAGAGATGGATTCTAGGTGACGCACCCTTTTGCACACCTCGCGTACTTCCAAATCTACTAATTGGAGTTGTCCTGAACCGTTGGAGAAACATGTAAAATTTCACCATTTCCATATGCGTGGGCTTTGTTACATGCCATTGATTTTCACAGTACCATTGTAAAAAAAAAATACTCAAAATAACTTGGACGATTTTGATTTTCTAGTTTCCGTTTTATTCCAGTGCATGCTGATTGCATAGTTGAGAATAGGCCTCTGACTGCAATTTTGTTCTGGTGGAAACTCCCACTTGCCAAGCATCTCCCTGGTCGCGTGTAGGTAAAAATTCCTATTAACATGGCAAAGTCCGGCTGCATCTTTCAGCATTCCATCTGCACTAGCTGAAAACGCCCGTCATGCATGGTCTGACCCAATCCAACCGCGCTGGTTTGAGTAGGTAAGTAGAACATTCCAACTGCGCTGGTTTGTGTGGGTAAATAGAACAGTCCAACTGCGCCGTTCAAGTAACGCGCTTGCGACGAACTGTTAATGCCGAAATTTGAGTAGAGCTTTGCTGCACATTCGATTAGAAGGCTACGGGGACTTTAAGGGCCGTTCTGTGTGAGCTGTATTTCGTGGGTTCTGACTGCGCCGACGTACTTCCTCTTTGGGCCACGTCTCCTTTCAGTTGCACAGACAAAGGCAATACCCGACGGGCAATGCGCAACGTGAGGTCCGAACCCATCCAATTCGCGCAGGCGGTCAGCGTCTGAATCCGTCAGCCTGTGCAAATGACCCGCGCCTAAACCCATCTCAACTGCGCAAGGTCTGAGACCGTCCTGACGCGCGGATGCTGAGCAAGGGAGAGCCGGCCTGTACTATCTCAACTGCGCGGGCGCGTCCTCAGCGGCGCGGGCTGTCGGTCTTACTTGATGAAAACGATTTCAGGCTTTCAGCAGCATAGTTACACTTGCACCGAAGAAAGCAGCTCTTTGGGTTTCGTTTTATCAAAAGTCCAGCAGGGTCAGGAAAGCTGAGCAGTGATGAACGGCAGTTTCTCATGGCCAGAAAATCAAGGGCCTCCATGCTCCAGCTCCCACCGCGAATGAAACCATCATGATTTGATATTCACTGACACTGCAGGGAGACTAGCGATTCATGTGTACACATTTAAGTCATGGTTTGAATGTCAAATTGACGTGGACAGAATCTGGATATGCGTGGAAACCAATGTTGGACATTTTTTTTTATATCCGTTCTGGTTCAAACTATCTTCAATTATGACTCCTAACATGATATAATTATGACATATTAAATATTTTTAAATTTTAAATTTTTTTAAAATATAATTAAATATATATAATGGTATATAATATAAATAACTATAGATTACCTTTAAAATATATAATAATAGTTATATATTATTTAAAAAATAATATATAATGAGCGAGGTCGGAGTGGAGCAAGCAGCGGAGGGAATAGGGAGCTCTGGCCAGGAACAGGGAGAGGCAAGGAGCAGAGAGGAGATGGGGTTTTGGCGGAGGGGAGCAAGGAGGAGCGGGGCTAGAGTGGATTAAGAGCGACGGGAACAGGGACGGGAGGGACTATCGGCAGGGTTTCTGGAGCTGTGGCAGCTGACGGTGGCAAACGATCGGAGCTGTGACGGTGGCGAAGATCAAAGCTAGGGTTTTTGTGTTCTTGCCTTCCGAGTGTTCTTGTGTTCTTGCCTTTCGAGTGCACAGGCGGAAAGGAGAGGGAGCCAGAGTGCTTTTGGTTTTGTCATTATTTTATTTTATTTTTATAATAATAATAGCTTGAATGGACCGCCGTTTCTGCCCAAATTAGCTAATCAGATTGGACTGGATTGTTATCCTTGCGGTTCACGGTCGGACCAGTCAGATTGGGCAGTCCAGTCCAGTTTCTAAAGCACTGGTAGAAATCCATCTAGCTTTTACCGGGGACCTCACTTGACACTTCTTTAGTGGGATCTGAGCCGTTAATTTAACTTTCTCTGTCATGAAATTCTATCCAACACGTTGCTTTCAGTCATTTCCATTACTTCGTTGCCTTATTTTGATAAGCAAGAAAATACACCACAAGGTTGATCCTGATCATGTAGTCTGTCTGACAGGATCTTGCTCTGGTTTCTTCCAATAGAAATTTAGGGGCCCAACGAGACAATCATAGCAGCAAAAGGGCAGCTTTGCTGTTCAAAGACAGAATCATTTCCCTTTTGTTTCCTCGGAGACCAATGCAAGAAGGAAACCTGCATTTCATGAAATGCAACAGCTTGAACCGATTGTTCCTACCTCTTACCCACCGGTTGGAATGTGAAGGTTGTTGAATCATCTTACAAGTAGGCCATTAGAGACGAAAGGCAACCTTGGATTGCATTAAAATGAAAATAAAATAAAATGAAAACTTCAGTCAGTCTATCTATTTGAAGGCAAGAGTCCGGCATAAAAGCTATGCGTACCCATTTAAAATCAGAATTATCATTACATCTCAGTTTAGCAGAAAAAAAAAAAAATGGAATCTGAGCTGGCAGTAATCAAAATAAAGCAGGCAACTGCTGGTTAGAAATAATTTTCTTTGTTTTGGTTGTGCATCACAGTTGTGCATGATAAAACTCAGGTGGTCGAGTTTGTTAGGTTTCCCAGAAGTTGGTGGCGAAAAAGAGCAAGATAATGTATTTAATTCTCTTAAAGTAAACTACAAAATCTTGCTTATTCCTCTCTGCAAGGTGGCAAATTTTAAATTATAATAGTCCACTCCATTTACAGGCAAATGAAACGTGTAATTCCCTAACGTACCCACGCTTTCTATTGTCGGAAACGTGGGTCAAGAATCCCTATCACTTGGTAAAAGGCCGTTTAAAAGATATATAGATAATCAAATCTCCAATCAATCAAGTTGTCCCACAAAAGATGAGAAGCCCCATGTGTCATTAGATTATACTCTCCAAATTAAAAGTAGTAGTGAACACAGATATCATATGCGGAAGTAAAATAATGAGACATCCAAGAAAAACTCCACCAACTAATGACGGTGACGTGGTGGGAAGAAGACAACACTCGAGTTACCTAATTAATTAAATTAAAAATTAAAAATTCTTGATGAGATGCAGTGGACACCACCATCATGCTTTATGCTGGGGCCTCAGGTGGCGATATGGAGATTGGAGAGCATTTGTCAATCAATCACAAAAACTGATTTGTCACCAACTCTTTAAGGTCACTCTTCCATTAATTACTACTTAGCTGTTGGACTCGTAGACAGGCACTCTACCTAGATATAGAGCACTTAGCTCCACCTAGAGATAGAGCTGAATAAAAAAGTGGGCTCTATACTTTATACAATGAAGATCTAAACCATAAATTAAGAGACAAGAATCAAACCATCCGTGACTACGTGTACTATTTTAATAAGGTTAATGTTTACATGTTTAATCGAATGCATGCATTATGTCTAAAATACAAATTCACATTGCTATTTAGATAAATTATAATAATATAATATTTATGTGGATAATAAGAAGTTAAAAGATAAATATTTTTGCATTTTTATTATTATAGCATACATGAAATAATCAATGTCCTTGATTTTTTTAATTTATAGCATTAAATATTGAATTAAAAAATGAGTATTTTAGATTTTTTCAATAAAATCCGTGAAACTCATTTTATTATCGGCTCCACCCGACCACTAGTGAGATTGTGCTTTTTCTAATCTTCTCTTGATAGATAGGAAAATTAAGTATGATGTAGTTGTAATGTTTTGATCATAACTTTATTTAAAAGACCGTGCTTAATAAATTATTTTATTATTAGATTCTAAACTATAAAAATTTTCCAATCACATATAATTTACTTAATAAAATATTATACCCCCTTAAAATTATTTTTCAAAGTAACATTTTGGCTATATAAAGTCAATTTTCGATTATATTAAGTCTTTTATAGCCAATAAAATTGACTGCCCATTAGCTGCATATGTCTCGTCTCAAATAACCAAATGCAGCCCTTTTGTTATATACAACCATAAAAAAATTGTTACGTACAACTAGATGCAGCTAGCAAAAAATGGCCAAACAACTATATATAACTATATGCAACTGTTTCATTGGCTGGATTTAATTATATGCAATTGTTTTACATTAGCCGCATATAGTTATATGCAACTATCTAACAATTATATGTAGTCAATTTTTGCTGGCTACGTATAATTTATGCAACTATTTTGTTGGCTGTATTTAATTATATTCTGCTGACCCTTTTGGCAGCATATAACCATATGCAAGTTGCATTTAGTTTATACGTGGTTAAATTTTTAGGTTGTGTATAAATACTAAATTATTAGCATACGTATGAGCAAGATCAATATAGCAATATCAGTCACTGCATTTTATATCAAAATTTTGCTGTTATAATTATAATACATATTATTACACGAATCGATGGTAGAACACCACAAATAAAAAATGAAAAGATAATATATAAACTTGCTATCCATAAATTACACATCATTATTTTAACACATCAAACTATTTTTGATGAGTAGCAAATTGATCATATTGCCGAGATGTAATGCATATATAATAGAACTTTGAGGGTCACTTACATGTCGAAGCCTCTCATAAAAAGGCTTAAATATGTTGTAGTAGTTACTTGCTATTGAGGTAAAGGTGCAACATCTTCATAATGTGCCCATTTTTCTTGACCCTTCTCTTTGTTAGATAGTCCTGGTCACAAGATTAAAAAGGTATAGTTATGTATCAAGGCATGAAAGTAGAATATAAGAATGAAAAATTTATGCAACAATTATATGAATATGAATGAGCATACTTGCCTCTCAATATATCTAGAAAGCTCAACTAAGTTGAGATCAATGATGTAGGCATTGACAGATTGATCAATGAATTTAACAATGACCTAATCTCTCTAGTCTCATCGGACAGTGCATCAATTTGGAGGTTAGTAGTTGCTAACTATTCCTTTGTACTCTTAAGCTCATCATTTGTGGAGGTCAACTTCTCCTTAGTATAAGACAGATCTTCCTTGGTGGTAGTTAACTCTTGTGATGTATACTTCATCTTCTGTCGGTTATCCTTAGCTATCGATGACTCATGGTACATTTAAGCAAACAAAGATCACACTTATATATCACATTAAGAGTAAATAATATGATGTGAAAATGAATACGAGATGTAAGTAATATACCTAAAATTCTGGGGTTTAGAAGTAACTATATAAGGAAGTCCAATTAGGAATATTCACTCATTTTGGTGGTGAGCTAACTAGGTCTTTGCCTTGTCCTAGTACTTGGCAATAATGATCATAAAAAATTTTATGCACCCTTTTAGAACTAGCCCGAAGTATTTTTCAACCAATCGAACTCATTCTTCCTCAAAGTCCTTAATATCAAAGCAAGACTGCATGCAGAAGGTAACAAAATTAAGCGGTAATAATCCATTTAGTGGGAGTTCTACACTAAAAATTGTATTCTTTTGTACCTTAAATTCAGCAAGCATAGGCTATTTTTCTAAATCAGTTATATCTAACTATTTCTTCTTGTCTACAATGAGTGCTAATGCCCTCACAATGTAGTGAATAGTCCTTTGTAAATGTTTTCAACCCTGCTTGGTAGTTGACAAGTCAGTATCAGGATTAAGCTTTATAGGCATTAATGCATGGGTTTTCTTCATGTCATTGATGAAGGTGTTCTTGGATGAACTCCATCCTCACTTCTTAGTTCCTGGTAAGGATGATTAGTTAGGTGTTACTCCACAGTATATACATATATTAAATGTTTATAAAGATATGTGTACAAGTTATAATTGAAATACTATCCATTCAATGACATATCGCTTGAGCTTGCGTATGTCTCTGATGAAGAAGGGAGGTCTTGAGTCTCTGATCCATTGGCAATAAAGCATGGATTTGTGACCATTGGTAATTAGGGACCTTGTGAGTATGCAGACTCTTGTGTTTCCTATGAAAACTACTCTACTGGCCTTGGGGGGTCCACATTAGAGGAGGTAATGTGTCCCTATCCTCTAAGAGGAAGGCTTGGAGTAACCATAGGCCATCGGGCATGTGGTGGAGCTGTTATCTTTTGTGTATTATTCTCCGAATCAATTGTAAGGCTGGCAAGCCTTGAAAAATGGCCTCATCCTCTATCGCATCCAAGTACCATTATGTACCCTATATACAAATAAAAGAATAATATTTTTTAGAATTATCAATGGACATATATACTTGGAATCATAAATGCAACATACCTTGAGGACCAATTGATATTGTCATTATCATGATGCCATGTGAGACTAAAACAAGAATGATAAATTCCATCACATATGTAAAATATATTTGCATACAATGGGCTACCATGGGCACGATTGTTGGCACCAATAAGTATTGCCTGCATAACGGTCACTATAGAAGCCTCCTACCATCCCATCCGCAGCGTTCCTAGAAAAAGTGGTCTCCACCCATGGTCAATACCGCAATCGCTCGGGCCTATCATCCTCCACGTAGTGATATCAAAGCCTCCTATGGTACCGCCCATGGTGTTCCAAAAAGAAGTGATCTCCTTGGACACTCACAGTCGCCAACATATAACAAATGGCACGCGGGTGATATTGCGGGTGATATCATGGGCGATTGCGGTATCACTCGCCTACATAGAGACAACTTCTTTTGAAAAAAAATTTGGCACAATCCATGCTATCTAAACCAATGTACACAATAAGAGTAAAAGACCTTTACCTAACTAGAAGACAAAATATGAATGTAAGGCAATAAATGATTGATCATTCATTCCAAGCATAGTTTATTGAAATCTCAGTCAAGGTCTTTATATTCAGATTCCATTTTAACTGAGTCCTTGGCAGCATCCTCTAGAAGATCAGCAATCCTGTCCTCTTTGGAGATATAAACAATAGTCTCGTTAAGTTCATTAGGGTGTGACTCTCTATTTAGATGAAAAATTTCAAGATCACTTGAAACTCTGATGAAATCATTCATGGACGTCTCTTCATCCTTATCTACATATTGTATGATTAGGTTAGAGGAACAACAAGTTGGCTTGGTAACATTATGTTGTGGAATATTCTAGATATGTTGATAGATGCAATATTAAACTTCTTGTCACTGTGGTCCCATCTTTGTGTCATTCAAGTAAAATACTTGCTTAGCTAGGGGTGCAAGCACAAATGACTTGTCTTGATACCAAAACTTACTAACATTAACACTTGTGTAGCAAGGTTGTACCTTGATTCCTGATTTTCTACTGGTGTCATACCATTAACATTGAAATAACACAACTTTGTACCCAAGTATATATGGTAACTCGCTAATGGCTTGCAGATAACCATAATAATTTATCTCTGGAGCGGAAAGATCTCCCAGCATAACAATACAATGATTTTGGGTTTTATGATGCTTGTTGAGCTCCATTGTGCAAAATCTAACTCCATCTGCTATACATCCTGAATATATCATTAATTGCTCCATCAGATGATCATTTCCTAAGAACCATTTCTCCTCAGAGACCAGCTTTGCATTTTGGTGATATAATTGGTTTATTTGTGAAAGGTATTATAATATGTTAAGAATACTCAAACGAGTGATGAAGAATAGAAGCTCAATAAAAAATTGCATACTCACTTTTGAAATCAATTAGGAAATTGTGCCTCCTATATTTCTTATATTTCAATTTCCCCATTGTTCTTAAGCTCCTCTTCATGTTCACTACATTCAATGGAGGATCGAGAGGGACACATGAAAATGATGGTCTAAGAAGTGCAGCCAACAATTGCACATGTATAATGAGCATGATGAGGAAGGCAATACCGCTTTGTATTTCTGCATAGTTATACAACACATACCACCATGCTTTATGTGTATCATGTTGCAACTGTTTTTTATATTTCTTCTTGGGCTCAAATGGTCCTGCCCTCTGTGTAAATACTGATATCGATCCCTTTTTAGCTTTATATTGGTAGTCCACATTATTCTCGACCCAATTAAATATGGTTTCCATGTCTCTAAGATACATTGATAGAAATGTAATATATTTCTTAACCTTAAAATTCTTTATACTGAAACCTTCGGAATGAGCTTTGTTACGCACATTTACTTTAAGGCTACCAAGGAACCTGAAAAGGGGTGGTAAATAAGTTGTTTATTTGTATTCCTAGAGACAAAATTAATAATGATAGAGAGTACCTCTCAAGTGGAAATATCCATCCATACTGCACAGGTCCCATGAGTATAGCTTCTCTAGGGAGATAAACACACAAGTGAATCATCAAGTCAAAGAATATCAATGGAAAATTTCTTTTCAATTTGCATAAAATTATGATAATGTTTCTGGAGAGCTGCATTAAAACAATTTCCCTTAGGGTCTTCGAGTAGAGTTTTTTGAAGAAATTATGGAGCTCAAATAGAATATTACAGATGTCATTCCGTAGAAATTCATGAATGCCGACCGGAAGGACATATTGCAACATGATGTAGCTATCGTGAGTCTTGAAGCCATGTACAGTGCCCTCACTGACATTCACACATTTAGATAAGTTAGCGGCAAATCCATCTGGATACTTTAAGCACATTCGAGAAGCGGGGGGTAATATATAACATGCAATAGGCTTGACATTATGCTCATTTTCCTTCTGGATGTGCAATTCCTTTCTAATACCTAACTTCTCCAAATCTCAATAAGCATTATGAGTATCCTTTGATTTCTTGTCAATGTTGAGCAACGTTCCCAAAAGATTATCACAAATATTTTTGGATAGATGTATTACATCAAAATTACGACAAAGAAGAAGACTAGACCAATATGGAACTTCCTAAAAGATACTCTTCTTAATCCAATTCAACTCTTTCTTGCTATGTTTCATTTCCCTCAACATAGATGGGTGCTTTCTAGGTACTCTATTTGATAGGAGTTGCAGTTGTTGTAAAAGCTCCATCCCAGATAATTCGGTTGAGGTATGTTAGTATTTTGTTCAACCATTAATGTCTTTTTTGTTCTTATGTTAGAAGTGATCAAGAGGTAAAAACTAATGATGTCTTAAGAAGCATATTTTAGATGTGTATCTTTCTAAACTAGCTGCTTTATTACAGTACCAACATGGAAGATAACCATGGATTGATTATCCCAAGAGATTTTTGAACGTAGGGAAATTGTTGATAGTCCATAGTACTGCACCCTTTATCACAAAGTATTGTCTAGATGATCTAGATAATGCTTCATAAGTTTGAATCCCCTTATCCCATAGTGTGAATAGCTCTTCAATTAGTGGTTGCATGTAAACATTAATATTTGCACTGGGAGCCCTAGGACATAGAATAAGTAAGGTCATCATATTGAAGTGCTCCTTCATACACTTCCACTGAAGTAAGTTATATGGCACTATGATGACTGACCATATACTACAAGTTGTTCCCATATTACTAAAGGGATTGAAATCATCACTGGCTAACCTTAACCTAACATTCCGTGAATCATTTATGAAAGTTGGGTATTGTGTGTCAAAGTCCTTCCATGCTAAGGAGTTAGTAAGATGTTGCATTATACCAACCTCTTTAAATCACCTCTCCTTATGCCATACCATATCAGGTGCTATCTTTTTGGACCAGAACAACCTTTGTAGTCTAAGAATAAGGGAAAAATAACATAACACATTGCATAGGATCTTCTTCTTAGTACTTGCTTCTGGGTCTTTCCAATGCAAAGTCCCACACATTGGACAATTTTGGTGATTAGCAGATCCCTTCTTAAATAGAATACAATCATACTCACAAGCATATATCGAGGTATATCTTAAGCCCGGATCCTTTAAAATTTTGTTTGCACTATAAAATGATTTAGGTAAGTCCTCTCCTTTTGGTAGAGATCTTTCAGCAACTCTAATAGTATGTCAAAAGAATTATTACTCAATAAATTTATAATCTTCAAATTCATCAACTTAACGAGAAAATCCAATAGGGAGAACTTCTTATATTTGAGGTATAACTCACGTTGCACATCACGAAGCAATTGGTCATATTCTGAGTGAGCCCCCGTCACACATTCATTAATGATAATGTTATGTGCTTCTCATGCATCATGCATATCCCTTAACATCTCTATAACATCTGAGTCCATCTCAAATCTTTATGATGTTGGTTCTCCATGATGCTCTTGCATTGGTTTTACATCCACCACCTGCTCTCTAGATTCTAGATGATAGATCCAAATGTATAGTGTCCTGACATTCTATTCTTATGCAAGTGTCATCCTATGTCTATGAGCGACTTTAAAGTTCGATTCTCACAAGCCACACTCGAGCAGAAGATTGTGCCATTAACTTCCATGCTCTACTTGGTAAACTTAAAAAAATCTTAGACCTCATTCATATATTTCTTACTTAGTTTGTTGGGTTCTTAGATCCACGATTTATCCATACATATAAGAAACCTATTTATGAAGATAGGGGGGAATTGAAACCCTGTCAGAATCACTCACATAAAGCAATTCTCATTGTAGACAATTAAAAAAGTACCTTCAAGTTTCATCCTAAACAGCTAATTTGAAATAAGCAGTTATTTTCTTCTAAATTCGGTTTATCCTAAAACCAAGGCTACTTTGTATGGGACACACAAGTGCAACCTAACCATATTTAATGTGAATGAGCATTCTCAACAATGCTTTTCCAGTGTATGGAATTAATTAATTTTTTTCCTAACAACTAGGAGTAGAGTCTTAGCTGTTTTGAGCCATTCATGAGCAACCACTATACAATTTGAAGGCTGACATTCTATTGTAATGCACCCATACCTAGCATTATGGTAAGAACTAGTTATCATTCATGGTGGTCTGTTACATGAGTTAAAGCATTATGCATTTTTATTTTGCTAAAGGAATGCTTGTTGAGCTTGCACACGCAAAAAAATGTTCATTATCTTTACGGGTATGATTGCTACAAGCACAATCAAAAGCCATGAACAATGCTGAGGCATTTCATACCTTTCACAGTGGTTCCATTGATTCCATTCTCGCGGTTACGCCCATGGACACCATGATCCCAAAGACTAGTTTGGGAGTTTTTGTGGCTTAGAATCCCTTTTTTCCCTCTAGTTGCAAGAAAAGGCCCTCTCACTCAAATCAGTCACAGTGCTAAAAATTTTAAAGATGAAATATCTCTCTCCTTTTCTTTATTCTCTTTTACATGATGGGGCACATAAGAAGAATGAAATTGCCTAATTTAGTCTAGATAATCTTAATATAACCCACTGGCTAGAAATCTAAGATTTAACTCTCCTCTTATAATTTTTTAAATTGACATTTGTAGCTTCCTTTATATTAATGAACATCTCCATCGAAGGAAATACACAACTTTCCTTGTGGGCCAGTCAAAATCAAGGTAAATGGAATGTGAAATAGGAAAATTTTGAAATGATTATATACCATTGTAGATATTACATACCTCTTATGGCTTCTTCCCTTGAAAGTGGTATGATGGACAGGCCTCCCAAGGCTAGGAACTGTAGATGAAAGGCTAGGGTCGGATGCTAGGGCATGAATGTTGCTCTAGGGAAAGAAGGGAAGGATGGAAGGCTGGGGAAATGAAGGTGCAGCTGAGGTATGGAAAAGGGCGGGGAAGAAGAATAAAAATGGGAATGAATTGAAATGCCTACACAGAATAAGTGCATGGGTGCTGCCGAAAACATGGTTGGTACTGCGAGCACCTACGATACCGAGGGATTATACTTTTATTTATTCATACATTTCTTCTGCCCATAATAATTTATTAAAATTATGCATTTAGTTAAAGTAATGAAACTAATTTAATGACATTATTTCTCCATAATACTATATTACTTTAATTTTTTCTAATAATTTACTTTAATTCATCCTTTTATTTTATTAATAAAGTTAATATTAAAAAGCCTATTATTGGACCGAACTAAGCTACACTAAAGAGATTCCAGTTCAACCAGCTAGTTCAGTCTGATTGTGATAACACTGGTCTATAACCATAGTTAGAGAAGGGCTTCCACTGAGCCATGAAATGTCTATTTGAATCATCACACCTTTCCACATATATAAACTAAAATCTAATAAATATTGATCATGATAAAAACTACTCAAATTAGACAATTGGGTGGGCCATAGCTAAGGAAAATGATATAAATTAGAATATTTACTTTAAAAACCATAAATAGCCTGTTTTATATTTAAAAATCTTACATTTTCTTTTCTAATCAAGATATGAATTTAATTATTTAGATTATGCATATAACATGATATAAATCACAAATTGTCATAAAATAATTTTAATGGTGAGAACACCTTTTTTAAAATTAAACTTCTCTTCAATGTTCCACCAAATTATCTCCTCAATTATAAATTTAACATAAACAGAATCGATAATATTTTTGAATTTAATATACATTCCATTTAATAATAACAATATATAAAAAATAATTTTCTTCTCCCACCTTATTTAATATATATATATATATATAACATCTTCGATTTAAAAAATTCATGATTGTGTCATTACTATGTACATTTTAATTACTATTTTATATCCTTCTAATTTAAAAACATACTAAGTGCATCTTTATTTTAATTACTTCTTTTTATCCTTTTTCTTTAAAAACCCGAACGACACCCTAATTGCCATGGCAACTCCCCAATTAGATGTATCACATTACTAGAAAATTGAAAAGATGGGTACACGTGAACCATCCAAATAAAGCTATCATGTACCCATTGTAGACTTGAATAGATAAGATTCGTATATTGTGATGGAATGAATGTTCACTTGTTAGATTCCATATCCTAATTAACGCAACCAAGGAGTGAAGCCGCCTACTCCACGGGCACCCATAATCCCAGGCGCCCGATGATTAGAAAGGGTAAAACTCGGTGCGTCGGTTCAACTCTTCATTCATGCCCACCCTCCATCCTAGCCATCCGTGGTTCAAACAGCCTTCCCCCTCACTTGGCTAGCACTCCATTTAGCCCACACCCTTTGATTTCCTTCATTCTTTTCTAATTTCCTACCCTCCCATGGCTCCTAAGACAATAATCTCAAAACATGAGGAGGAACAAAAAGGCCACTGCCCTGACAAGCCGCCTCCATAGTTGAATACTCCACATGAAGGGTGCGATGTTAATAGTCTCAAGGTAATCCTTCCTTTGCCCCATCTGTGAATGAAAGACAAGGTCAAGGGGAGAACCCAAATAGAAACATTGGGAATTTTTTGTCAGTTGACTTGAGGACCCTACCCAAAGAGGTCGATGGGTGAAGAGTACCTAAGGCAAGGTTTCACCCAAGGGACTTGCCAGATTACTACTTTGGAGGAGAAGGAAGGAAGTTTAAATTCTACATCACCATGCTAAGAAGGTCAGTCCACATTTCTAAAAAGATTGACTTTGAATTTTGGGACCATTGCAATTCGGATATAAGATCAATGATATCTTACCAAGGATGGTCCGAATTGTTGGATTATGAAGCTCCCATTTACAATGAGCTTGCTTGATTTTTTTTCTTCAACTAGAATCCTATACAATATACCTCCAATGTAAAAGGAGTGGAGATTTCATTTGGTGGACACATTCATTCACCAAAGGAGCACTTGGGCCAAATCTTGGGCGTAGACCCCCATGAGGAAGAAATAGACATGCAGAACAAGGATATTCTCAATGCTCTCTTTGGTGAAACAAAATACACTTCGGCTCACAGAATTACGAGGACTAGTGACATGATAATAGAGGCAAGAATGTTGAGTAAGGTCTTGGAAGCAATGATCATTCCAACATTTAGAAGCACAAATGTCCTTACCCGTCATGAAGTGAGGGTGTTGTACAAGATTTACAGCTACAAGAGAGTGAGTCTTCCTCACATCGTGATGAATTCATCCAGCCACATGTCTATCTAGATTGACACTATTGTACCATATGGCATGTGGGTGATGAAGGTATTTCAACAAATCTCTATTTTGATCGACAGAGATTCCATGCTTAGTATGCTGGATTTAATAAGGGATTAGGTTGATGAAACCCTCTTGAAGAGAATGGGCACCTTAGAAGAGCAATATGGATTAGAAATGGATGAAAAACATAAAGAAGAAATGTCAAAAGAGGCCAGTGGAGAGGGTGATGAAGGTGAGGAGGGAGCACCATCCAAGGAGATGGTAGAGAGAGAGAGAGAGGGCAGAGATATGGGAGGTAGTTCCACTGCAAAAAGAGATTCATCAACTACACAACCTCAGCCCGTAGTTTCTATCCTCAAATCCTCAGCATATACAAAGTTATTCCTCGCAGTAGAGAAGCTAAAAGAAGAAATGAATTATGTGAAGACTACACTATCATACATATCCTCACAGTTGGGTCTTCTTCTTGGGCACTTCAGCATTCCACAACCTGCTCATCCCACATCAACGTTGCACCCCATTCCATCAGCTGAGCATTCGACTACTTCCCAAGTCACAGAACCAACTGTTAGCCTAGAAGAGCCCACACTAGTTGAGCGCACATCCGTAAAGCACCTCGGATTATCGGCTAAGCCTGACAATACATCCCAGGTTGCGAAGCCGACATTTACTCTTCAAGAGCTCGTATCTCCACATTCTCCTAGTTAGGGGGACGACACACATGACATAGGACACACCTCGTCTCAGGACCCTACTAGCTGAAGGCTGTGAATGCATGTCACTTTTGAACTAGACTTTTGTATTCTCTTTTTCTTGAGCAATGTAGAGAAGAGTTATTGTTTTGTGGAAAAATAAATTTATCTCTTAATAGTCAAATTTAAACTATTGAAAGGGTCCAAATTTGAATTTCATGTCTACACTACTCAATGAAAGACTTTAAATCCTCATTCTCGAATTAATACTCTTAAGATCTTTATTTGTCTAACATCACATCTAGAGAAGGTGACCATGTATAGCAAATCCAACTACAGGGCTACAATTAATATTATGGGCGCCCGCGGATATCACCTTCCATGCGGACGCAATCGCAGCCACCCATGGTAGTCTAGAAAGAAGTGATCTCCCTGGACTTCTACAGTGGATACTACGGGCGCCCGAGAGTATCACCCTCCACGCAGTCGATACCCAGGGCGCCCAAGCCTATTGCATGCCACAAGGTCAATGCATTTATGCTTCAACCAGATTTTCTACTATGAGGTAAGAGGTTTGGCTTAAATCTATAAGAGCTATTTAATATTACGTATAAAATAATATGCTCATTTCTATGAGACTAAATTAATTATCTATTATATACAACTATGCTTTTTTTAACCCATTTCATTTATATATGATTATGCATATATTACACTAAAACATTCATTAATTTGAATAATATAAAAGTTTATAGATTTTCTAGCATCCTAAGTAAATATGCTCATTTCATTAATTTTTACGAAGCGTCTGTGATTAATAGAGGGAGTGATGTCCCTTCACCTTTTTTTCTTGCATATGTGTGTGTGTGTGTGTGTGTGTGTGTGTGTGTGTGTTTGTGTTTATGTTTGTGTGCATACAAAGTTGACCACATTTAATGTTAAACAAAAAAAAAATAAAAGATTTCATGAACTCATGGATGTTGTAGTATAGAACATCGATGCAAAATTTACATGGATAATTCTCGTGAGACAAAATTAATTAACTATGCATATATGACTATAATTTTTTAACCTACATCACTTATATATGTTTATATACAAGGTATACTAATACATTAATTAACCTTATTCATCTAAAAGCTTGTTGGCCCACATCATTAATTTATGTTTATATACAAGGCACACTAACATATTAATTAATTGTAATAATCTAAAAGCTTGTTTGTATTCTTGTCCCTATTAAATATGCACATTTCATTAATTTATATGAGGTCTCTACGATTAATAGAGGGACCAATGTGCCTTCATGATGTTTTTTTTTCTTGCACATAGTACAACATAGGCAAAATAAAAATGACTACAAATAGTTGATATCAAAAAGTGATTTTTCTTGTAGTGATTCTCATTAATATAGCTTTTATCACTCATTCTTATACTCCTAAAATTCATTTTAATATTCGAAAGTATGCATTAAGGTAACATTCGTGGTGAAATTTGCATGCATTTGTTAGGAAAGAAAAGGAGATTGAAAATTTTTTCACCTTTTCCACCCTTCTAGTATATGAAACTTTAACTACTTAGCAATCATAATTTTTTCTCATTATTTGTGTATTTTTAATGTTTATTCTTTAGCTTTTCATTAAAAAAACTTACTTATTTTAGTTTTAATCATATCCTCCATCACATCTCGTTTTTCCCTACTTTTACAAGATTTTTTTTCCCACTTCTTTTTCACCTATTTTACCATTTTCCAGATAGACATTCATTTGGAAATTGGAAAAGATTATGAAAAAGTTTTTCTTTAAAAGAGAGAAAAAAAACAGATAATAATAGACAAAAAAGGGTTATAGAATTAATTACATATCGCATTAAGTAAAAAAAGTGAAAAGGCGAGGGGTGGGGTACTTTTTCTTTTTTATTTACCAAACACTTTAAAGATATTACAGAATGAGACCAACCTCAACAGTTATTATTTTAATAGATGGAACAAAGGAGATAATTACAGCAGAGTTTATAGTATAGCCTCAAGCAAGAGGCACGATGACAGACCACTCTCGCCCTTTAATTCAAAATCGGCCCCATCACGATCATGATCCGCACCGTTCGTGCCATCGTAATCATCATCATCACCATTGATCTGATCAAGGACGAGGACAAGCCCCATCGCAAAGGCCCCGTCGAAGCGGCCCTTTAGGCAGAGGCAGAAGACGTCCTTGTCCAGCATCACATTAGCCGACGCAGCCACCTTCCTCTTCATCTCGCCAACCACCTCCCGCGACCCGTCCGATCCGGATGTGTAGTAGAAGGTGCAGCTCCGCTGCGGATACGATCCCTCGATTTGGTACTCCTCCGCCGGTTCACTGTACACCTCCGCGGTGAGGCTGCTTCCCCTGATGATCGACGACCGCCGTACGCTGAAGATCGGTTTCTGACCGTCCGTTCGCTCCCCCAGAAACCCTTCCCAGCGTTGGTGGAGGCTCGGCCTCTGCTTCCCCTCAGAAATCAGACATTCCATCGTCAGAATCTTATAATACTCCACCGGCGCATGCGTGTGCATGGATTTTCATGTACACGCGCTTTCAAACGAAAGACCTAAGCTTTTCGTGACGCAAATCACATCCGAAGGACCAAAAACAAACGGCTAGAAAAACGCTATTATGAGATTTTCTAAGCGGGCGGAGATTCAAGATGCTTCATTGTCGGCTCCAAAATTAGAAAAGAGAGGGTGTGGCATTCAAATTGCAGGGTGTGCATGTTAGGATCACTTGGCGTAAGGAAATAGAGAAGACATAGGGAAGGTGAGCGAACCTTGCGACGGACGGTGAGGATGCACTTTCCGGAGGCGGTCATGAGGACAAGCTCGTCACGATCGCGGGCGTCGGGGCCGTAGCTGTCGACTCGGAAGACCATCTGGGCTTGGGAGTCGTAGACTGCGAAGCCATCCCCTTCGAAGAAGAGCGATGTCTTCCGCACCGTCAGCTGCGTCTCTTCTTCGCAACAGAAGCGTTCGTCCACTATCCCTTTCACTCCCATCCTCCAACTCTGCTTTTCTCCCTACCCAAAACAGGCACGGCTACAGTACGAAAAGCTGCTCTCTTTTCTCCCTTGAAGATTTGCGTAGCTTTGGCGGTGAGGCCCCCCACTTGGGGAGAGAGGCCTTAAATACTCGAGATTCGCGCTTCGTAAATACGCCCGTCGCGATTCGTCGTTTATAACTTACAGGAGAACAAAGGGTCCTGTTTGACTAAATGCTGCCAGCAGGGATTAAAATATCAACCCAGCCTTTATTTCGCGTTCCAGAGACATATCCTCAAACAACTCATTTGCTCTCCGTTTGATGCATCAGGAGGAAAATATATTAACACTCTTTTCATTCTCCTCTATAGATTTACGTGACCTCTTAACCATTATAACAATCTTATTTTTTTTTATCATTCTTATTTATATTTTTAATTAAAAAGTCATTATTGATGTCATCTTCTCCATTACTTTTTTAATACATACTTTCTTAATATGCTCTATCCAAAGACCTTAAAAAAATTAACTGTAACAACCTAGTTGAATGCAAGAAAATTTATATTTTTAATATTTTTTATTAAAAAGTGATGATGTCATCTCTTATTATACTTTTTCAATACACTTTCTCCGTGGTACACTCTCTCCAAAGTTCAAATGGATGCTAAAAATGAAAGTTAGCAATAATAACATACTTGAATTCAAGAAAATTTATATTGCATGAAAATTGCAGGTAATGTAGATAAATTCTAGAACATGACAATCATCCTAAGAATAGTCAACAAATAAAGGCATACATCGACAAACAAAACCGATGGCATCTGAGACTACACGAATGGCATTTTAATAGGCAAGCTTTAAACAAGGTCTCTGGATAATCTTAGATCACCAAGGAATTCCATTTTGGTGGGTTCCTACGTTAGTCCATGCAGCAACCAAAGAATGACTAAATTTAAATTGGTAACACAGTCTGACAACTCCTCTTTTTTTTTTTTTTTTGCCAATTATTAGATGCATAGAATAATTGGATGATTTTTTTAAGACTTTTAATACATTATTTTTGAATTTTAATGACCAGGACTCAAAAACTTAATATAAACATTACTTAAAAGTACATAAATGCACTCATATTTATCTACGTAATATCATGACCAATGTTACATAAATTGAGCTGAAATTCAGGTTGAGTTGCTACCCTAAGTCTAACTTATTTTAAAATGTTGAGTCCTAACTTTTGAACCCATTTTTTTTAATGAAAAAAATCCAACCCAACCCTGAATGAAATCCAGTTGAGTTGGCGGGCTTTGCGTCGATCCTAACCCAAGTTACACCGCAGTTGCCCCCGGCTCGCCATCGTGCCGACAAAATGCCGAATTAACCCTTCGGTGTGAGATTCTTTTCGGTGCACCCTGTAGCCTTTGAGACAGCGGGTGAGAGAAAGGGGCAATAGCGATAAGTTTAGAATGGGTTCAACCTAAACTCTACTAATCCTACCCAAGAATGGATTTGGTGGGGTTGGAGATATGGAAAAACTGAGTTGGAATAAATGGATTCTACCAAACCTAACTCGTAAATTGAATTGCTTTGAGTGGAGCGTCGACAACCTGGTTTTACTACTTGATTTCAAATATAACTAAGTTTTATTCTTCACATGCACTCCCTTATTGTCTCTTCATTTCAATTTTAAAAATATATATTATATTTTTATATCTTTTATGTTATACTTGACATAAATATTTACTTAAAATGAATTTATAATAAAATTTTATCATAATTAAAATACAAAATTCGATTTCCCAATTTCTATTGATAACTCGAATTCGACTTGAGCTTGACCTAAATGTTTTAAAGGTTAAATTAGGATTGGATTGAAATTTTAAAAATAAATTTAAGACTAGAATTAAGTTGAGGTTTCATGAAAAGGGTTAATCAACATGGGAATTGATCCTGAGGCTGCCAAGGACACTATAAAATTTTGTGAGGGTTTGATAGGTAGTATGGATTGGAATGAAAAATAATGAAAATGATGGGATGATTTTATAAATAAATAAAGTTAAAGTAAATAGTTAAATAATGATGACTGTGGATTATCGGAGCCCAAAGAGAAAATGATGTCGGCACGCGGGCTGTTTGAAATGACCGTGGATTATCGGGGCCTGAGGTACAAACGATGTCGGTTCGCGGGCGGTTTGAACTACGACCTCCGATTCTTTTGACCCGAATTTCCTCCAAATCCGAGCCACATGTGAACTCTTTTTGAATCGCTTTGTCTCGAGATCTTTAAAGCCACCAGTTCAACGCTTGGGCGGCCCGAAATGCTACCCCTCACTTGCTTTTCTCCCGACTTCCTTTGAATCTGATTCACTTATTAACTTTTGAATCACCCCTTTTTTCTTCTCAGTATTTTTTATATTTATTTTTTTACTTTGGTGGGATTTGATTCGGAAGGTACCAAATTAAAGCGGCACATAAATGTCAAGTATGCAAATATAAATTAGGCCCATGTCATCACAAGAAACCTCCCACAATTGCTTCATTTATTAGCTGGTAGCCTACAAAGTGGTGAGGCATGACGATGGGTCAATGTTTAGAAAATTTAACTGTTAGCCTGCAAAGTTGTGAGGCATGACGGTGGGTCAATGTTTAGAAAATTGAACCGAAGGTTGAATCGTTTGATTGTCGAGATCCCTTTTAACCGGTAAAATAAATCAGTTTGAATTGGTGATGTCAGCATGATATAATTATAATACAATAATTATTTTACTTATTTAAATTTTTTAAAAAATAAAAATATATATTAAAATTTTTTTAAAAATATATATTACCTAAAATGCATAAAAATAATCTAAGATAAATGATTGAATAATAAAAAACTCAACACATGTATCAAATTAATCAAAATAGTATAATTAAAATGATGTAATAATAAGAAATTAATAACTTCAATGACTTTATAACCTTTACTTGATTCAATGGTCAAACATGTTTTAACACAGCAATTAGCAAACAAACACATTAACACAATAATATATAAAAATACATTAATATCATAACAATCAGCAAGCTAATTTTAAAAAAAAAAATTTAATGCAAAACTACATAGCAACTCAGCAAGTTAGTAACTATACAATGTGACCGTGTGGGCGAGACAACAAGGAGTGGTCGTCGCATACTGGCAAGCTGGGTAGGGGGAGGAGGGAGACAGAGAGAGTGGTGGTTGTGGCCCGTGGCACACTGGGATGCTGGTTAGGAGAGAGAGAGAGAGAGAGAGAGAGAGAGAGAGAGAGAGAGAGAGAGAGAGAGAGAGAGAGAGAGAGAGAGAGAGAGCTTTATTTTCGGTGAAATTCATAATATCAGATGTATGCTCAAATGGGCTTCATGAACAGATTCATTAATTTACATCTTTGAGTGGTATGAGGAATAATTACTGGCTATGTGCTTGAAGGCTATTCGAGGCATGAATTTTGTTACATGATATTGGACCACTTTAAGTTCTGAATTTAGATAATGGCGAAACAGAGAGGAATCCAAGGAAAAAGAACACATGGCCCACAAGTTGTCATTAGACACCTAAGAAGCATGACCAACACGCACATGGGTTACGAAAATTCATGCCCATTTCATCTTTCCTTCCCAATGGGGAGACTCCACTTTTTTTCGGAATTATTCCCAACATTTGAAGACACCACCACGAAGATTAGCATAACCATCATTCTACTATTTTGAAAAAAAGAAATAAAAAAATGATTTTGACGTGTTCTTGAATTTTTGGCTTGTTATTCAATTATTAAAAAGGTTTTTAATGTGCCTATACTATGATTAGGCCCCAGCCGATGAATTGATCATTCAATATTTAGCTTCCCCACTGAGCTGAACACGCTATAGAACGAAGGATGAGAGGATGCTAATAGTAAAAATATGAATTATTTAGCAATGAATTTATTAATGAATTGACAATGATTTTTTTGGCTAAAAATTACAATAAGAAGATTTTATTTATAGCAATGAATGCATAATTTCATTGCTAAAAAGCAGTTTTCTCGTAATGCCACAGAAGAACAATGGTGGGGATCCCATCAACTGTTCGATTTTCCGCCATTATATGTCAATCAGTTTGATTTTTTGTTTCTCTGAGCTTGATCTGAACTTTAGGCCTTTGTTGACTGCCGTTTTCCTACGCAAGTCCCAAGCCTCGCTGGCTATTAAAAAATGCGCGTGGGGTGGAACTACCTCAAAACAAAGTCAATTTCTGGCCACGTGCAATCGAGATTGACCCAAAGAAAAATTCAAACACATCGTCTCTTCCATTTCCAGGGAATTTCGAAGGTCAAAATATTAATGCTGTTAAGAAACAATTGCGCACACGTCATGAGAAGATTAATTGTTGAAAGTCGAAGGAGCCAGGAAGACTGGGAATTTTACATGAATACATGGAATAAATGACACAACAACATTATAGTTTGCTGATTATTAATTAATTACTTTTCAAGTATTTTATAGCCCTTCCAACTCTCCTTACTTCCCCTACCATTCATGAGAATTAGTTTGATTATTCAAAATATAGTCCATTGGAATATTGAGGAGGGTCGTAGACTTCCAAGCTTTTGAAACCGCATTTGGATTGTCATACAATTAAGGAGCTTGCGGAATTTTCCTGCCATTTGGAGCAGTCAATGGACTTTGGAGCAAACAAGGATCCCTGCCACCCGCCCTAATTGGATTCGCTGACTTTTTGAGGGAGATGCGCTGAGCCATGCGTGGGAGACCAAACAGAGCAGAAGCTGAAGCCGCCATGGTAGCTGCGCAGACCTCAGGTAGTTGCAGGCTAAAGAGGGTGAATGGTTAATTCACTACATGATAATGATTTAAGAAGAAATAGTGAGGTTAGGACTGATGAATTCATTAAATATCTTTTGAATTAATATCATATTTTCAAGGTGGAGACATTTAGGTTTTTATATTAAATAATGTTAATCTAATCAGTGCATTTAATAAAATGAAATCATATTTCAAACGCACCCTCCATCCAAAATGAAATCTTTACTATCATGCACAAGGAACCAGGACTCTTTACCTGGTGAGACTTCGCATTACTCACAGATCAGTTCGCATGCTGTCATCGACCAGACGAGCCTTGACATATGGCCGGCTTGGATTCATAAAAACCTAGACATGGAGGATGTGATCAAAATATGCCTTGAGGGACCATCAGAATCACACTCATGAGACAAATTAATATATATATATATAACTCAAAACTGAAATTTATATGCCCAATGAGGTTAGCTGTAATAAAAGCCCAATATCTATTTCAAAACTTTTCATAGAATATCAACCCAGTTCATACTTCTAAATCTAAGCAAACACCTATCAAAAGCCCAATTATGCAATTTAGAACAAGGAACAGAGGCATATGATATGGGAAAAGCAAATCTAAAACCTGAATAGAGGATTCCTTGAAATCCCCCTATTCAGATCGAGCCCTCTTGTTGCTGCAAGAAGGGCATTTGTGCTGCTTGATGAAATCACCCCTTTCGTTAGTGATCTTCGCACACTTTCCGTGGAACCACTTCTCGCATACGTCGCAGCATATTCCAAACTCATCTGAAGCAATCTCCTCCTCACAATCTCCACACAGAGTCTCCTTGTGCTCCTCATCTTCCTCCATTTCCAGGCCATCCTCTTCTCCCTCCTGTGCATTCGATTCGGAAGACTTGGGCTTCCTAGATCCCAACACGCCGATACACAATTGTTTCAATTTCATCAAACAGGACGTGGCAGAGCTCTTTGGTTTGCTGCTGCTGTGATTTGAAGTTGATGGTTTCTCCTCCTCCTTTTGCTTTTTTGGAGGTGCTATGACTACTTCGAATATTGTTGGGAGGTCATTGATCATGCCAAAGAGGCTATTCCTCTGACTTTTATCGAATCCAAATCTAGCGCCAAAATAAAACGCCATAGAAAGCAACCATACATCACTGTGTATAGCAACTAAAGATAACCAATCCGCTTTTCGCAATCCATCTCTTGCAAAGTTTATACCCAGTGCAGGCTCAGGGAGTTCTGATGGAACTTCTTCAGATGGTAAATTGACTTCCCATCTCTCATCGGGATGCCCATAAAGGCACAAGTTCTCCATTTCTGGACTACACTGCTGATAGAATTCTTCGAATTCTGTAGTGAGGGCCTTGATCATGGCAGCCCGCCGGCCCTTGAAATCTTCGAAAACTTCTTCTAGATCTACGGTTGGTGAAGTATACACGGTGGATTCATGTTCCATTGAGCTCTCTCTGCAATGGGTAGAAAGCTTGGAAGGGGAGTAACGAAAAGATATGACAATGGAAAATACTAGAAAGAGAAGATTTTTGCTGTATGTAACTTAGGGGATTGGTGCAAACTGCAAAGTACCTAAGCAACCCTATATAAGGCGTAAGAGGCGGTAAAAGTCCACACGGATCTTTTTAGAATCCTAATCTTAATACAATCTTTCTTCTCCTAGACTTGGAAAAGGACGGCGAAAATCGCTCGAGCAGCCTCGAAGAGATTGAGGGGGAACACACAAGATGGGGAAACGTGTCCCGACGGTTATCGATCGACTGGGGTAGCGCAATGCTACATGGAAGGACTCCTGGAGCTCCAGTGAGTCGAGTAGCTCGGCTTCGCAGAGCGAGAGGCAGCCATTAAAAGGCCTTCGGTGCCGCGCTGGTACGTGGCGCTGAGAGCGTCGCCCCTGTCGAGGCAGCCATGAGTCGATGAACCTTTCGAGTTGTCGATTGATACCATGAGAGTCGATGAACCTTTCGAGTTGTCGATTGATACCATGAGAGTCGATGAACCTTTCGAGTAGTCGATTGATACCATGAGCGGCTCTCTCTCTCTCTCTCTCTCTCTCTCTCTCTCTCTCTCTCTCTCTCTCT
>JAYJMB010014154.1:0-46150 GCA_036873735.1 Pouteria campechiana
TGGGATCGACCCTTGCATAAGCACACTAGACTACACATCGACCGTGCACTTGCGAGGTATTAAATTTGAACCATCAAAAATCATATAAAAGAGATAAGGATTTAGGAATAACTAAGCTTTAGCATGCGTAATATAAGTGAATGAAATTCGTTCATCAAATACCCCCAAACTTACTTATTTGCTCATCCTCGAGCAAACTAGAAATTTGAACTCATGAAGCAATTAGGATAATTTCTTTCAATCAATCAGTAACATGCTAGAGAAATTATACACGTACATATAATTCAAAAATCATTCAAGACACTTACCAAATAATCTCATGAAACTCATGGTTCATCAATCCTTTCATGAAGTAAAAATGTGTGTGTGTAATGTCAATTGCATAATACGTGCATATTTTTCAGTCAATGATGTGCAAACCAGTGATTCTAATGATCTTCACAAAATACACCATAGGCTTTCTTTTCATGATCCCTCTCCACTAATGTAGATGACTCTGTTCACTTGGATCAATTGGTTTTTATTAAGCTTGTAATGGGGCGTTGGGTTTAGCTAACAAATAAAAGGAAGAAGGATTCACATGGTAAGAGACCATAACTAAATTGCATATGAATGTTCACTCTCTTAATTTTATTCTTTTTGCCTGGGTTCTTTTATTATTTATTTTTATTATTATGGGCTTTATTCCTATCATAACCCTAAACTTATTTTCTATCAAGTTCATCGGAATGTGATCCCCCCCTATTATGGTCTATATTACTACCACACCCCCAAGCTTGTTTTCTATTGAGTTCATGGAGATGTGCTTGCCCAATTTAAAAGATGATTCCTAATTAATTCTTTTCTTTTTGTTTTTTTTTTCTTCTTCTTTGGGCATTTTTCTTTTCAATTCCCCCCAAACTTAATTTCTTTTGCTTCACTCATACCTCTCTAGTAACCATATATATAGAATATATCTCTTACAGGTCAAGCATGGTTTTTCAGGCTGAAAGGGTCTAGATGATGAGGCAAAACAAAGAAAATCGAATGGTGGCCTTTTACATGCATTGCATATGCTATTCATTCATGAAGGTTCAAAGGGGACACTAGTGACATGAATGTACTAGGTTAGCTTGAAAGGCTCAAACTGATCAAAAAAATTGCCTAAATCACTTCCAAGTAAATATGTAATCTAAGATTTCACTTTGAGGAATAATCAAATAAGTTCTAGAATGCTTGTGTCAACCAAAATAAGTCAGTAAATTCACAACTCTATTAACTCATCAACATACACTTTGCATGATCATAACATAATGTGCTCAATAAAATATTCATCAATCATGAAAAAGAAAGACTTATCATAAGAATCATTAAATCATGAGGTAGCATCGAACCTTCTAAATCATGTGCAATAGTAATAACAAAACTCAACATATGTTACTGATCATCAAGAGAGAATCTATCCTATTCAATTTTAGCATGTTAGTAAAGTTCCTCTTGGATTTTCTTTACCTAAGTCAAGATAAAAATTTAAACATAACACATAAGCAACTCTAAACTAGCCAAACCAACTAAATAAATGACACACAAACTAAATAAACTGCAACAACCCTAAACTTAGACAAAGAGATCCATAAACACAAATAAAATGCTAAACAACCCCAAACTTAAATATAACATTGTCTTCAATGTAGAATAAAGCCATGAAAAATGAGGACTTCCTTGAATTGGAGGGAACTTCATGAAGTGGAGGTGGAGGTGGGAAGACAATGGAGCAATCACAATTTGTTTTTGAATGTCTGGCATTGGTGGCCCCCGCTCGCTATCTGCTCATGCCTCCTTGTGGTTTTGCAGCGCTGGCAGTGCAAGAATGGGCCCCTCCTTGAAGCTCTATTTTCATGTTATTTGATTACCTTCTCCTTGCTTAAAATCTTTATTTATGCATTTAACCTATTAAACATGAAACAACAATGTATTAAGCAAAGCAGATAGGAAAAATAGCAATGTAATCTAACAACCTAATAATCAAATCAAGTTTATTTAAACTAATGTAACTAATCATCTTTGTTAACTATGTCTAACAAATTGAAATAACTGAAAGATAAAATAGCTTGGGTTACCTCTTAAGAAGCACTTTATTTAAAATCTAAGTAAGATGAACTTCTTTTTTCTACAATTTTTTCAATTCCTCACACTTCATTCAGTTGCATTGGCACTTCTTCTTTATTATATTTCTTCACACGATGCCCATTAACTTTGAAAGTGCTCTCGTCTTTTGGATTCTTTAGTTCAATCGCACCATGAGGAAACACTTGTGTGATATAGAATGGACCAACCCAACATGGTTTCAGTTTTCCTAGAAACAAATGCAAATGTGAGTCATAAGGCAAAACATTCATTCCAAGCTCAATGTACCATTTATGAATGACTTCATCATGGTATTTCTCGGTTCACTCCTTGTAGCTATTAGTATTCTCATATTCCTCATTACTTAGCTCCTCAAGTTCATGAAGTTGAAGTTTCCTCTGCTCTTCTGCCTTTTCTATATCATAATTTAGATGTTTAATAGCCCAGTAGGCCTTATGCTCCAACTCAAAAGGCAAAGGGCAAGCTTTCCAAAAAATAAGTTTGTACGAACTCATTCCAATTGGGATCTTGAAAGCAATCTTGTATGCCCATAAGGCATCATTCAGCTTCATTGCCCAATCTTTCCTTGAAGTATTCATAGTCCTTTATAGAATTGCTTTTATTTGTTTGTTGCTAACTTATACCTGTCCTGATGTTTGTGGATGATAAGGTGTTGCAACTTTTTAAGATATCTTGTACCTTTTTAATAGAGTTGCAAAAACCTTATTGTAGAAGTGAGTTCCTCTATCACTAATGATAGTTCTAGCAGTGCCGAACACAAAAAAAATTCTATTTTTCAAAAATCTTAACACAACATTAGCATCATTAGTTTTAGTGGTCATAACTTCAATCCATTTGGACACATAATCTACAACAAGTAAAATATACTAGTTTCCATTGGATGGTGGTAATGGACCTATGAAATCAATGCCCCATATATCAAAAAGTTCAATAATAAGGTTACCTCTAAGTGGCATCTCATCCCTCTTTCCAATATTTCCTATTCTCTAGCATTTATCACACATAACATAAAAAGCATGAGCATCCCTGAAAATTATTGGCCAATAAAATCCATATTGAAAGACTTTGAGAGTAGTTTTCTTCCCTACAAAATGCCCTCCACAACTAAATGTGTGGCAATGTCTCAGAATACTCTACTACTCATCTTCCAAGACACAATGCTTGATGATTTGGTCTTGGAAAATTTTGAATAAGATTTGGTCATCCCAGAAATAATGCTTTGCCATTGATAACAACAACTTTCTTCTTCCCTATGAGTTCAACAAAGGATTAAAAATTCCTTTAACTAAGTAATTTACAACATCAGTATACCAAGGTTCATTCCCCTTCACAGAATATAATTGCTCATCGGGAAAGATCTCATTGATAGGAATGTTTTCCTTTCCTCTTTCTTTCTCAAAGTCAGTCCATTCCACTAGTCTAGACAGATGATCTGCTACAACATTCTCACACCACTTCTTGTCCCTGATTATCAGATCGAACTCTTGCAATAATAAAATCCACCTGATCAACCTGGGCTTAGCATCTTTCTTTGTTAGCAAATATCTCAATGTAGCATGATCTGAATAAATAGTTACCTTTGAACCAATCAAGTAAGAATAAAATTTTTCCAAAGCAAGCACAATAACAAGCAATTATTTTTCAGTGGTAGAATAATTTAATTGTGTTTCATTTAGAGTCCTACTTGCATAATGAATAACATGAGGTAACTTATCTACTCTTTATCCTAAGACAACACCAATAGCAAAGTCTAATGCATCACACATGAGTTCAAATGGAAGAGACCAATGTGGAACTTCTAGAATAGGAGCCAATGTCAATTTTTCTTTCAAAGTATTGAAGGTTGCAAGGCACTCTTCATCCAAACAGAAAGATACATCCTTAGCTAGCAGGTTATAAAGCAGTCTAGAAATGTTTGAGAAATCTTTAATAAACCATCAGAAAAAACCTACATGACCAAGAAAACTTCTAACTCCTTTGATTGAAATAGGCAGTGACAACATTGCAATCAATTTAATTTTTGCCTTATCTACCTTTGTGCCTTTACTTGATATAATGTGCCCAAGAACAATTCCCTATTTTACTAAAAAGTGACACTTTCCCAACTTAGTGTGGAATTCATATCCATACATCTTTTGAGTACCAAACTTAAGTTATGAAGGTAGTCATCAAATGAGTCTCCAAAAATAGAAAAATCACCCATAAATACCTCAAGAAACTTTTCAATCATGTTAGAAAAGATGGACATCATACATCTTTGAAAAGTAGCAGGGGCATTGCACAAACCAAATAGCATCCTCCAGTATGTAAAAGTTCCAAATGGGCAGGTAAAAGTGGTTTACTCCTGGTCCTCTAGGGCAATTGGAACTTGATTATAACCTAAAAAACCATCAAGAAAATAGTAATAAGTATGACTTGCCAACCTTTCAAGCATCTGATCAACAAAAAGAAGGGGAAAGTGATCCTTTCTTATAGCTGCATTAAGTTTTCTGTAGTCTATGCACATCCTCCATCCTATAGTCATTTGCATTGGCACCAATTCATCATTGTCATTTTTTATAATAGAAATACTACACTTCTTTGGTACTACATGCACTAGACTTACCCATTTCCTGCCTGAGATTGGATAGATAATACTTGCATCAAATAATTTAATCACCTTTTCTCTCACAACTTCCTTTATATGCCGGTTAAGTCTCCTCTAAGCTTCTTTGGAAGTTTTTGCATCATCCTCTAGCAAAATTTTGTGCATGCACACAGTGGAGCTATTTCTCTTGATGTCTGCTAAGGTCCACCCTATAGCCCCTTTATGCTCTTTCAACTCATTCATTAGCTTGATTTCTTCATCAACAGACAAGTTAGAAGCAATAATCATTGGAAAAGTATTGTTTTCACCCAAAAATATATACTTAAACTTTTGAGGTAATTACTTTAATTCTAGTTGTGGTGATGTAATTGATGGTTGTTCCACTTCTGGGTTCACATGTGATAACCTTTCATTAGCACCTTCTTATTCTTTGACTTGCTCTACACTATCAAGTTCAACTTTTAAATGCATTATCTCTTCATCCTCCTCTAGTCCATCTGCAGTGAGCACTAAGTTTAACTTATAAGTTATCTCCTTCTGCACAAACGTTGATAAAATAAGTGAGTCCAATTCATCAACTTGAAAACATCCACTGAGATGTGAAGGTAGTGAGAAAGAATTATAAATAAAAAATTTCATATTTTCATCTAAGATAATCATCTTTAAGTTCTCATTATGCACATCTATGATTGTCTTAGTGGTTGCCATGAAAGATTAACTTCTCATTATGCACATCTATGATTGTCTTAGTGGTTGCCATGAAAGAGTGTCTTAGAAGAATAGGGACTTCTCTTTCTGATATCATTTGTCTTTCCATGCTAAGCACAACAAAATCTACAAGAATAATCAGTTTATCAAAATACATAAGAATGTCCTCTACAATGCCCCTAGGATTTTTAACTAATCTATCTGCAAGCTGTAGAGACATTGTAGTAGGTTTTAATTCTCCTAATCTAAGTTGCATATAAACAAAATAAGGTATCAAATTAATACTTGCACCTAAGTCTAGCAATGCCTTTACCTTGTTTGTCCCTCCAACAATGATTGAGATATTGAAACTACCTGAATCCTTGAGTTTTGGGGAAAGGTTTGTTTATATAATTGCACTGGCTAGCTCGAAAACTAGAACTTTCTCATGTGACTCATACTTATGCTTCCTTGTATTTAGTTCCTTCAAAAATTTAGTATAAGCAGACATATTTTTTTATCATATCAAGCAAAGACAACTTAACATTAACTTTGGAAAGGATATCATAAATGTCAGAAAAAAATTTATCAAATTTACTCTACTTCAACCTTCTTGGAAAAGTTATAAGAGGATCATATGGTGGGGGTGCTTTGTAGTTGACAGGATGGTCAACTACTGTAGTTGACAGGATGGTCAACTACTGGAAACACTGCCTTCTTTGGATGCTCTTTCTCCTCAATATTTTTCTTATCTTTGTCTATTTCTACAAAAATAATTGAACTATCAATTTTTTCTCCAACCTTATTATCAATTACCTTTCCACTTTTCAGTGTTGTTATTGCTTTTGCTTGCTCTGGTTGGCTAAGCAAGCTCCCAAATTTGTGACTTTGTACTGCTTCTGCGATTTTTCCTAATTGAGTTTTCATCCTTTTCATGTATACCTCCATGTTATGGAACCTGGAATCAAGGTTTTGGAATTTAGTTGCATGATTTGTAACTCAGATTGTGTTGCTTGCATGAGCCTCTGTAGTGTTTCTTCAAATTTAGGCTTTTTTAGTTGAGGTTGAAATGAGGTTCCAGTTTGATTTTTATTTCTTTTATTGTTCCAAGAGAAGTTAGGATGATTCCTTTGACCAGGATTATAAGTGTTTGAGGATAGGTCATTACGTGGCCACTAGTTGTAAAATTTCTTGCAGTGGCTTACTCAGCATCACCTGCAAAATATTTATTTGAAGGGCAAACATTAGGTGAATGTCCTGAATTACCACAAAGAGAACAAACCTCTGCTGGAGCAGGTTGTGGTTATTTCAATTTCACCATCATTGAGCACATTGCCTTTATCTGCTTAGCCATCTCTGACATTTGCACTATGAGATCAAAACCAATATTTACTTCATAAAGTCCCCTAGATCTACCTCTTACACTTTTCTATTGAGAATTTGCTCCCAGCATCTCATAAAACTCATAAGTTTCTTCTAGAGTCTTCTCTCCCATGGCTCCACCTGCAACATTATCAACCATGGCTTGGCATGGTTGTGTCAGTCCATCATAGAAAAATTGGTTAAGCAACTCAAGTGGAGATCTATGATGAGGGCATTGAACAAAAATTGCTTTAAACCTTTCCCATGCTACATGGAAAGCTTCACCATCCATCTAAGGAAAAGTAGCTATTTTGCTACTCAATTCAATAGTTTTTGCATGAGAGTAAAATTTTCCAATGAACTTATTGTAAACTGCTCCCCAAGTTATTAATGAGCTAGGGGCTACTATCATGAACCAAGTCTTGGCTGCATCTTTAAGAGTGTATGGGAAACATCTCATACGTAATTGATCTTCTATTAGCCCCTACAATGGGAATGTTTGGATGATTTCATAGAAAACACGCATGAAAGTCAATGGATCCTCTAAAGCTAACCCATTAAAAGATGGAAGCATGTTAAGGTGAATATGTTTCAAGTCATAATGTCTAGCACCCTCATCTAACACAATGCATGAAGGTGAAATCCCTATAGTAGGGGATGCAAACTCTTTCATTAATTATTGTGCATGTTGAACCTATTGCATTGGTTGAGCCACTCAGATCTCCTCATTGTCAGCCATGTTTACTTCTTCTCCTTCACTTAAAATTTCTGTTTCAATTTTCACTTTGTCAGCACAATTATTTAATGAAAAAAGAGTAGGATTCAGAGATCTCCGTCCATGTATTCACAATACTACAATAGAAAGAAGGAAACAATTAAAAATAATCTTATATACAAATATACAAAAAAACAAAAAGAAAAAGATGTAACTAATCTTGATCAAATCAGTTTGGAACTATTCCCTGGCAATGGCGCCAAAAACTTGATGGTTCAAATTATAATTCCTCTCAAGTGTATGGACGTATAGCAATATAGTGTGCAATACAAGGGTTGATCCCACAAAGAATGACAAACCAACTTAATTAATCTTAGTTACTAAGTATATAAGTAAATAGACTTGGAATAAGGTTTGGTATAATTTCAGAAACTTCATAGAATAAAAGTAAATAAATAGCTAAAGATAATGCAAAGAGATTAACAACAAGAAGAAGTCTAGGGATCTAATTTCACAACTAGATAACACCCCTTTGAGAATGGAATGTTGGACTTAATGCGTCACTTGCATTCATTCTTTCAAAAGTAAGATTATCATTACTAGGTGTGCAGGTTTGTACTAGAATATATATATGATTAATGTATGTCAGATTTATATCCATATAATTTAGGGCAGACTCTGATAGATTTTTGACAAAAAGTTTTCTTAAAATAGGAAAATTATAGGAGGATGGTAAACGCATACGCCCAAGGGTGGGACATGACATTGATGCTCTATGGAAGGCTTATACAAGTTCTCCATCTAGATCTTGTCCATGTAAATAGCTGGACTTATGCCCTTTATATCTTTAATCAACCACACAATGGGTGATTTGTGCTTCCGTAGCACCCTCAGAAGTTTTCCTTCTTTCAAACCTATCAAAGAAGAAGAAATAAGCATTGGAAAGGATGAATTACTGCCTAAGAATGCATACTTGAGGTGCTCTGTCAGTTGCTTCAATTCCAACATAGTTTTTACTTCTTCTACTGGTGAGTCTTCTTTGAGTACTCCACCTTTTTCTATGGATTTTTCCTTTGATGATGTCTCCAACGCCATTACATGCTCCAAAATTTCTCTTGGACCTATCATATCTTGACTCACAAATTGACAATGCAGTTCTCTAGTGGGTCTTGATCACTTTTGTCAGTAAATATAGAGTTAACACAATCATTCAAAACCTCTATTCTATTACACATATTCTTCTCAAGGGGAAAGTTCATGGCATGGTAAATGTTAAACTTTACCTCCTCTTCATTTATCCTCAAGGTTAGTTCTCCTTCTTGGATGTCGATCAATGTTTATCTCATTGCTAGAAATGGCCTTCCTAGAATCAAAGGCACTTTGTGATCTTCCTCTATGTCCAACTCCTTAAAGTTATCTAGAAAGATGAATTTATCCACCTTTACCAACACATCTTCAATGACTCCCCAAGGATAGGTCAAAGATCTATATGCCAATTGTAGTGTGATGATAGTGGGATTTACCTATCCTAATCCAAGTTTCTGAAAAATTGATAAAGACATTAAGTTAATGGAAGCACCTAAATCACATAATGCCTTATGAAATGAGAAATTTCTTATGGTTCAAGGTATAGTGAAACTCCCTAGATCCTTCAATTTCTAAGGGAACTTCCTTTGCAAAACACTACATTGTTATGTCAACTTTGTCGTCTCAAATTCCTCCAACTACCTTTTTTTGAACATGATTTCCTTCATAAACTTGACATAGTTGGGCATTTGCTCTAGGGCTTCTACAAAAGGAATGTTTCTATGAATTTTCTTAAAGATTTTAAGAAACTTACTGGACTGTTCATCTATTTTCTTTTTCTAAAATGTTTGTGAAAAAGGAAGTTGGGGTTTCGATTCCCTTCCAGGTTCTTCTTTCTTCTTTTCTTCCTCTTCCTTTCCCTATGCAACATCCTAACATTCTGACTTTGAAGAAGTTTATGTCTCTTTTGTCATCCTTGGAGCTTCTAGTTCTCTTTCGCTCCTTAATTTTACAGAATTGCAATTCTCCCTTGGATTATTCTCCGTGTTGCTTGGAAAATTACCCCTGTTTGAACTATTGGAAGAACTTGCAATCTGCCCAATTTGAGTTTCTAAAGACTTAATGGATGCATTAATGTTCCCCATGGTTGTTTTAATGTTATCAAGTCTTGCTTCATTTCTTAAAAGCCTGAATCGACTCTCATTCATGAAAGTGCTGATGAGGTCTTCAAGGGGTGACTTCTTCTCTGCTGGTTGAGATTGGTGTGGAGGTTGAAACCCAAGAGGATGGTTTATGTTATTCCTTGGATTTCCATAAGGGAGATTCTCCTGATTTCTCCATCCTTGATAATATTGGTTTTCCATGTTGTTCCCTCAAAAGTTCTTATAGCCCTTGTTGTTAACATACTACACTTTCTCATTGGTTGGATCTGCAATTATGTATGATTCAATTGGTAAAGAAGAAGAAGACTCTCCAGAATTGGAAACTCCGTTTGAGGATGAATTAGCTATGGATAATTAGTGTGTTAAGGAAGACATCTATGTAGTAAGGGCTGTGATTGGATCCACCTTATAATTGCCTATAACCTTCCTCACCATATTCCTTTCATTTGGCTATTAAAATGTATTGGAAGCCATGTCTTCTAGCAACGAATAGGCATCAGCTGTAGTCTCAGACATCAATGAGCCTCCCGATATAGCATCCACTATTGCTCTCGTTTGGCCATCCAATCCATTGTAAAATAACTGGATTTGTAGCTAGTCAAGGAACCCATGTAGTGGACATTATCTGATCAAGTCCTTTAACCTCTCTCAACGTTAGTAGAGTGGTTCAAAGTCCATCTGTCTAAATTGGCCTATCTCGCTTTTGAGTTGAGCAGTCTTAGCAAGAGGAAAGAACTTTGCTAGAAATTTCTGTACCATCACATAATCATTATATTCCTTGGTTATAGACTCGCCAACTAGCATCTTGCCTTGTCTCTCGACAAGAATCGGAACTATCTTAATCTAATGGCATCGTCTGAGATGCCATTTATCTTCATAGTGTCACTTATCTCACTAAACATCACCAAATGAATGTTTGGGTCTTCACTTAGAGAACCCCCAAACTGGTTCTACTGGACCATATTAATCAATGTTGGCTTCAACTCAAAATTTTTGGCATTGATCGTTGGATGAGTGATGCCTAAATAATTCTCATTAATTATCAGCCTAAAGTAGTCTTTGATTGGTCTCTGTTGGTTCTAATTTGCTAACTGGTTTTGTTCTGCCATTGCATTGGATATCGCTTCTATCTACTAATTTCTTGCAGTGTTCTTTAAATCTCTAGATAGAAAGGAGTCAAATCACGAGCTCTGAGATTGTGCATACACTGTCAAGAGACCAAAATAAAATGAATCAAATGAAAATAAAATAAAGGAAAATTTAGAGTACAATAAAAAAATCCAAATTAAGACAAGGATTATCCTATGAAAATATTCGTGAAAAATTAAAATAATTACAATCCCCAGTAACAGTACCAAAAACTTGTTCATTGCAAATATGTCGCAAGCGTATCGCATGAAGTTTTGTAATATAATGGTGAGAGGGTTTCATCTCCACCAGGATTGCAAATCTTAATTATCACTAGCTATTGTGAAAATGATCCTTATTTTATCTGGACAGTCAAGAAATAAGGAATTGAATAAGACATACAAATGGCATGCTTTGGTAAGAAGAAATCAAGGTACAAAAACCCCAAAGGATTGATTTCACTTATGCTTTAGTCATGGTGTTTTCAACTTATTCTATGTGGATCATTGCATTGGTTTATAGATCGAGAATTGACAAAACACTCAACTCCCTCTACCTAGTGCCAAGTCAAGTATCTACTCTTAATCCACCAATTTCAATATGCTTATAAAAATTGGAAGATCAAGAATGCATTATGATAGTGATTTTTCTAAATGCATTATGATAGTGATTTTTCTACGTGAATTCATAAAACCTAGAAGCTCTCCCAAGTCATTTATGATTTTATGTCATGATACCTAGATCCTATTTAGGATTACCTCTCCTGAGTGTCAAATCCTAAATATTTAATCATTCAATAAATGACCAGTAAATTGAAAGCATTAATTAGAAAGCATCATAAATAAACCAATAACAATGTCAATTACCAATTCATTGATCATACCATGAAATCCACATAAGATCCATCTCCCATTTAGGAGGAGTTTAGTCACTCATGATTAAAGGCAATCTAATAATATAATCATTCAACATCATCTTGATCTGAATCCAAACTTAAATTCAAGATACAAGGGATGAGAGAAAGTGAAAAAAGTAGCAAATAAATGATAGCAATTTCTTGCACCTAATGCTTACCTTTTGATCCTTGAATTTGAGCTTCTTCCTCTTGATCTTCTTGCCCTTATTTCTCCTCTTCAAAGCCTTCGAGAAGACACTCCAAAATGCCCCAAGAAAACCTAAAAATCCTCCCCAAAAATGTCCTTCTAGTTGGGTTTTTCATGCATAATCGGGTGAGAAAAACCTGCACGTGCATTGTAGATGCGCTAGCGCTGCGATGTTACCTTCTAGCACCACGGTGCCAAAATTTTTGCCTACCACTTGTTCCATGTGCATGAAACGGCCCGCGGCTCCACTTTTGGGCACCACAGCACCAATGTTACTATTTTTGAACTAAACAATGCATATGGAGTTTTGATGATGAGTAACAACATGTGAGGAACACTTCTAGTACTGACAACTGTGTTCCCAAGCATTGCAAAAACAAATATAAAAGAACAGGCAACAATTTAAATACAATGAATAGTGCACATAGAGAACACATTAGCAAGTAAAATCAATTGATAGAAAAGAAGACAAGAATGCTCAAAAAGAGAGGCATTGAAACTTTGAAAAGAAGCTATCAACTAATTATGTAGCTATGAAGTTTAAGCTTCAATGAGTGATCAGATAAATCTTCTATGGATAAAGTCAGTATCCAAGAGCATATGTCTAGCAAAGATTTAGACAAATCACTCAATAAACAAGTTAGATAACCTATCTATAATCAACACGTTTTTGCAATACAAAGATAAATTCAATTTGCAGAAGCAAAAATGAAACGGAGTTGAAATCAGACAAATGTAGAAGCCAAAATAGAGTCAAAATTACTCAAGCATTTGTCTCTCATATAAAACTCATTTGAAAACTAAAGAGGCCGCCTGTCTACAATCCTTACAAAAAATACAGAAGATGAAGTAAAATAAGCATAACAGCTACAGAAGAAAACTTTGTCTGTCGTCTTCATCTACAAGAGTTGTCTGTCACTTGCAATAGTCAAACCATCAGACAACCACTGAAGAAACAAGTCATCGGTTACTTTTAATAGACAACCCATCATATGAATGACTAAAATGAGGATACATCTACATGCCACAGCTTTATCAATCACTTATGATAGACAAACTAATAGAAGAACCACTTGGAAGACTTTGTTTGCGGCCTGTGACTTTGTCTACAAGACTTCAATAGACAAACAATGGACAAAGTCATCTCGTCTATCAGGGAGGGAGTATTGTTTGCCAAGAAGGATCATCTGCTACTTACAATAGACAGAGCCACTTTAGCTAATGAAAAGAAAACTTCATCTGGTGAAAATAACTTCATCTACTGCAAAGAAGCTTTGTCCGCATCACAAAGATTGTCTACCACTTACAACAGACCAATCCACTTTGGCTGATGAAAAGAGAACTTTGTTTGGTGAAAGTCACTTCATCTACTACAAAGAAGCTTTGTCCACACCACAAAGATCATTTGACACTTACAATAGACAAAGCAACAGACAAAGCTACCCTGCCTAGTGAAGGAAGCTTTGTCTACTAAGAGAACATCATCTGATGAATAGTGAAGAAGAAGAACTTTGTCCGCACTTCTACAATTCATATGCTACTTACAACAGATAAAGTAGAAGGTAAAGTGAAATGTTGCAATGGTCTCTGACAAAATTACAAAGATGAAGTTATCTATTATGTGGATTTAGTCAAAGCAACCTTGTAGAGACAAATCCAATACATGATCAGACAAAGTTCTCAGATAAAATATGGCATATCATCAAGAGTAGAAGTCACCTGTACTAGACATCACTGATTTCACTCTTTAGTCAAAATCCTATTCAATGCAGATTCTATTAAGTAGACCAGACAAATCAAGATTAGCTAACAATGGAAAGAAATTCAAAGGAAAATAGTCTACATTCTAATAAAGGTTGTAACTTTCAAAGGTTGCGTCCCTTTAGGATTAATGGGCACCTTTCCAAATTTATAAAAGAGCCAGTCAAGCAGAAAAGTCTTTATCCGGTATTTACCAAAACTAGAAAAGCATCTTCTTTAAGAATGGTGTTGCAGGCTTTCTAGCTACGAATGAGTTTCTCAAGAAGATAACTTTTCAATGGGAGAAATCAAAATGGTCTTCAACATTCAAAAGAAAGCTAAATACCTCTAACGGGCAAAAATTTCCGAAGCAATATAAAGGTAGTGCAGTGTCAATGAAGAAGGTTGAGGAAGCTAATAAAAAAATTATAATAGATTTTAATCAAGTAACATCTCTCAATCAGACTATGCTTCCTCCTAGATAATGAATCTCCATTACACTAATAGACAATGAGCCTAAAAGTTCTATCTTAAACATACATCTAGAGTATTGCTATATAATGAGCCTCAATGAGATATCATTTTATATGTGCTCAAAATATGTACAAATCAGCCTAGTAAAAGAGGTAATGTAATGTGTAAAATGAGTGTTATCAATCAGCTATGTGAGTTGGTGGTGAGCTCTATAAAACCACATTGTATGAGTTATTGTTGAGCATTGAAAAACCAAAAAGTTTGCTGGTGATCTTTGAAACTAGTGAGTTTCTTGGTGAGCTCATGAAACCAAAAGAATGTTGGGAATACTATGCTTATGCCCCCTAGAGCTGGAATCTAGAAGAGTGTTGAGAACACTATGTTTATGCCCCCTAGAGTTAGAATCCAGAAGAGTGTTGGGAACACTATTGATGCCCCCTAGAGCTAGAATCTAAAAGAGTGCTAGGAGCATTAGGGTACTTCCATTATATGGGATATAGTACAACCCAAGGCATAATGAGTACGTGCCCTTGGAAGAGTGGATGTAGGGATGGGGTTCCCGAACCACTATTAAAACTTTATTGTTTGTGTATGTGTTTGTGTATTTATTTTTATTCTTCATTACTTCATTAAGCATAACATTATCACTCATATCATCACACATGCATACGATAATTTTTCTGATATAAGAATGGCTAGGAAAAGTTGAATTTAGAAGTGAAGAAATCACGATGATCAAACAAATAGATATGGAAATCACATATATACTGCATCGCTACTTCTCCTTAGCTTATTAATTTTTATTTGGCCATAATTTTTATATACTCAATTCACTCCTCCCCTCTTGAGCTACCTATTACATGGGACCAATAGCTGCCCCATTTCCTGCTCTTCTTGCTTCCTTCACTTTAGTCTTCTTTAGCCATTCATTTGCAGACTTCTTTGCCACATCTGCTCCTTTATTGTGCTCCATTCTCTCCACTTTCCAATGTTCTAAAAAAAGCACAAGTAAATTAATATGAATTTCATATAAACTTCTCATGAACCAACAAATAATAAGCCTAGTCAATGCATGATATAAGTGAATAAAATCCACTTATCAACACTTGCAAGGAATTGAAATTTTAACCATCAATAATGCATTATGAAAGTGCTTCAAAACATCTAAAGTTAAACTTCAGAACATCTAAAATGTCATGTTTCTTTCAAAGTTGTGCATCATTCTACCTTATAAACATTCTTAAGAATGTATGAAGTTAAACTTCAAAACATCTAAAGCATCATGTGCCTAGTCAGTTACCATTGCTTAATTTCTTTAAAGCTTCTAAACCTCTCTTCAGAACTTTTGAATATCGACTTTGTTCCTTTTAGCAACTGACATTCCAACAATTACTATTTTCTTTCTAAGGTGTGCTGATCATCTAAAGCATCATTTGATGATACTTTGAAGCCTAGAACAATCCTGAATAAACTCTGATTTGTTCTTATTGACATTTGAACTTTCCTTACTGAAGCTTCTGTATCTGAGGCATGGTTTGAGCTTCATTCCAGCAATGCTCTTTAGATCATCTAAAGTTGGTCTCAGATGTTTTGAAGTTCCCTTTGAATGTTGACATATCCAACGAATATTTTTCATCATTTGAAGCTTGTCTAAACATGTTCTGATGATCTTCTGAAGAGACTCCCTTGCTTTTGAATGAACTATGATCATTCTTCCTAACGTTAGAAGCATGGAGATCTCCTTTTGAGCCTATTCTAAAGCTTTTAGGCTTGATCTTCAGTTCTTTTGAGGTAGCATCTTCTAAAGTTACTCTAAAGCCTTTGTGTCTTCAGATTTGGCTTTTATATATTTTGCAACATTATTGTGAACTTTTGAACTTGTAACTTCAAATTGTGTTGTTCCACTCTTCTAAGTATTATAAACTTGGAATGCTTCTTTCGTAATTTGCTTCCTTTGGAATTCCACATGAATTCCCTAAAGCTTGAAGCTCTGAAGCTTCTCCTCAACATAACTTCAGATTGCTTCTACATTTTCTAAACTTCACTTCAAAAATTGAAATGCAACTATTGAAGTTTTGAAGGCTTCTTCACTTCAAAAATTGAAATGCAACTGTTGAAGTTTTAAAGGATTCCTTTAAGACTTTGGTATTTAAGTTCTGAAGCTTCATATGTCCTCTAAAATTTGAATTTAGAGTTTTTCCTCTTCTTCTCCTAATCTTCTATAAGTTCTTTCTAAAGTCTTGGATGCCAACCTCTAAACTCTGAAGCTTCTCCTGAACATTGAAATCTTGCCAATCTCCAAAACTTGAAGCTTCTTCTGAACTTGAAATCTTGACAAACTTTGGCATATTTTGAAATTTAAAGCTTCTTCTAAATTATGGAATCTTAGCAAAAACATCATTAACTTAGATCAAGTCCTAGAAAAATTTTGTTATTTTCAAAACTATACACATAAACTCAATAGTTAGTGAGTCTCAAAAATCTAGAAAAATTAGCAAAAATAGACTCATCACTAAACATGTAGAATACTTCATATTCTTAGACAAGCGAACTAATCTTAGCTTCTTTCACTTGGCTTGTCCCCTTATAAATTGTTTGCAAATAGTTTCATATTTCCTTTGTAATTTTAGATGAGTTCTTATCAAATTCAAAAGGAAAGAGAGAGAGAGAGAGAGAGAGAGCATAGTTTAGAGCATTATGAGCTTAGGTATTTAATCTAACTACTCAAATGTCCTTGTTAGACCATTGACTCTCCTTTGAAGTGGAGAGCAACACTCCTTCTATTGTCTTCCATGACTTATCACTATTGGAAATTAAAAAGTTTTTCATCCTCATTTTTCAATAGCTATAATGCTCCTCAAAAAAATATGGAGGTTGTATTGCCAAACAGGAATCCGAGTGAGATGGGAAAAACAAATGGGATGTTCAAGTGCAGAAAATAGAATGCAGTGGAAGCACACAAGCATAGAAACAATAAGAACACAAGGATTATAGTGGTTCAGGCCCCCTTGGCACTTACTCTACTCTCCAAGGTTTCCCCAACCTTGGGTTCCACTATAACTTGTAGAATGACACTGCCCCTAGTTTCTAAAGCTAACCAAGAACTCTTATGCAATTAGTTTTACCAACCTCACTAACAACTCTTACAATGTTGGTTTTCATTTAACCTCTCCAACAACTCATAAATTTTGGTTTTCCTCTTGGTTCACTAGAAACTCATAGACATAGGTTTCTAGAGCTTACTAGTAACTTGACCTTTCAAATAAAGTAGTGTATAGTTAAATTACCTCTAACTAGGCCTAAGTGTACATAGATTTAAACTCAAATGGAGATAAACAATAAACCTCATTGTGCCTTCATTCTCCTCTGAGATGTAAAAGATGTATCTTTGAAGGCTTATTGGTGCAATTACACTTTGGAGACTTGACGATCTTATGATTGATCTTTGTTATACGTACTCAAGAGTCTTGTTCTTCTTCATTGAAACTTTTATTTATCAGTTTCGATTCCATTCTAGCCATAATGACTACTTCTGGCAATTTTTAACCATTGCAAATTAAATTTTCAGTATACAAATAGTCTACCTTATAATCTTTCTTTAGAACTTTTGAAGTTAAACTTCAAAACTTTTAAAGGTCGATTGGCTTGTCACCATTGCCATATTTATTTAGAGCTTTTGAAGCTCTCTTTCAGATCTTCTAAACTTTGGCATGGTTTGAACTTTATTTTAGGAATGCCATGATTTGAACTTCATTCTAGTAGTGTACTTCAGATCATTTGAAGTTGGTCTTTAATGTTCTAAAGTTCCTTCTAGTGACTAAAGTACATTTTCCCATCTTAAGCATATGTTCATCATTTAAAGCATACTTTGAAGATACTCTCAAGCTTTTGCTTCCTTCTGAACATACTCTTAAGCTTTTGCTTCCTTCTAAACATACTTTGAAGATGCTCTAAAGCTTAGAATTGCTTCGTTTGAAACTTCTTCTCACTAAAACTTCTTCTTTATGAACATTCCTTTGAGACTTCTTCTTCTTCTTCTAAAGCTTCTTCTTCCCTCTGAATTCAGAATACTCCCTCTGAAACTTTTTAATGCCACTTCTGAAGCTTCCTTCAAAGCCATTTAAGTCCCTTTGAACATTCTACGTCCTCTATAAGTTTCTTCTAAATTTAGAAATCTTAGCACCATGTCATTATCTTAATTCAAGTCATTAAACAAGTTTTGTTAATCATCGAAATCAAACACCTAGGATTAACACATCTGTCCAATGCCTTCAAACTTATATCATTTGGGCAAGTTCCTTCTTCTTTCTCTTTTCTTCTTCTCATCATTTCAAGTTTGTTCGCTACTAGTTCTTAGAAACTTTCTAAATCTCCTTAGTAGAAAGAAACCCCATCTTCTGTTTGTAAGTTTGACTCACAACTACTTTCCTTTGTTACCTTGAGAGGCATTATTTTTCTTTTTTTAACTGGCTCTGCTCTCTTACTTTTAAACAGTTCATTAGACACTAGGAACTGATTAGATCATCAACCTTTAATGTATACAAGTCCTTGGCTACTTCAATTATGGTAAGTTTTTGATTCCATGATTCAATGAGTGCTCTTAGAATCTTCATGACCTGTTCAAAGTTAACATTTATTCTCTAAACCTTTAAAAGCATTAGTTATCTGTGAGAACCTAGCATACATTCCAGAGATAATTTCTCTTTTTATCTTAAAATTCTCTAGTTCTCCTATGAGGATATTCTTCCTTGTTTCCTTAACTTAAGAGGAACCTTCATATATAGATACTAACTTATCCTAAATATCTTTTTCTATTATGCATGATGAAACTCACCTAAATTATGTTGCCAACAAGGTACAAAACAAAGAGTTCATCACCTTTGAATTATTTTGGACATTGGTGGTATCATCTTTTATACAAATCCTAATGCCTAGTGTTTGGATGGTTGCTCCCACTTCTTTGGCCTTCTATGATTCCATATCATTAGCCATAATGAACTACTTCATCTTTAGGTTTTAATAGGCAAAATTGACGCCATCAAATAGTGATGGCCAAGTAGAGGATTACCCCTTGGCAAATACATGTGATAAAGATAATGGGTTTGCCATTAAATCTCTATAAATATATTTGGTGCCTACTCCACTACCACATGTTAGCCCCTTAGGTAAGGCTAAACCCAAGAGGGGAGTGTAAATTGGGTTATAAAAATCTTGTGAAAATCCCTTTTACAAATTAAAGACCCTCTTTACAATTCAAAAAAGTAAATAATGCAAGTAATCAATAATCAGATAGCAGACAAGGATTTTTATAGTTGTTCGAGATAACTTTTCTACTCCACTTTTCCAAGCACTTTCCTTAGTGTCTTGGGTTCCACTATTTTAGTTGAAATTACAATCCACTGCAATTGCACTCTTCTTGATTCTAACTCAAGGGGGCATATAAACACTTAATGCAAATACACTATTCTCAATTTCAGCTCATGGGGGTGTGAATACAACTTAATAAGATAATTGTAAGGCACACTCCAACAATCTAGCTTGCTCCTCTTAAGTATGGTCTTTGATACCAAATAGGAAAGTAAAATGTTACACTTTTTAAGAGTTCTTCTTGAAGGTATAGGGAATGCTTTGAAGATGATTAATGCAAGCTTTGAATGTGAAAGAATATTCCCAAGAAGTAGTTTAGAGACTTTAATGAAGAACTTGAAGGTTTAAGAACTTGAAGGCTTTGAATATTTTGTGTCTTGAGTAGATGAAGAATAAATGCTCTCTCAATGTTTGCAACAACTTTTGGAACATTTCAAATTAACTCCATTTATACTAGGATTCAAAATCTAGCCATTGGAAGGTATTCAGTGCTCATTAAATGAGATGGAACATTCAAAATTTCCTACAACTGAAGCAGTAGGCACATTGTAGGTAACAATATTAATGGTAGCGGTTGGCTGCAATATTGACTATGGTTGGAACCCTGGTTTTCTCCCAAACTCATATTGTTGTCCATTGGTAAGTGAATCATAAGTGACTATGTAGTATCGGCTGCACTCTAGGAGGTATCCACCAGTGGCATGAGTTTGCTAGGTGGTTCTTTTTTCAATGTGGTAGGTGTTAGAGTGGTGTCACCTTCAGCTATGGTTAGGATTATAGGTGATAGGGGCAAGCAGTTGCAATATTAGTTGTGATCGTCCAAGGATTTCATGACTTGGTAGAACATTAGAGGCAGTTGTTATAGGTGGCTGCCATTCATTTTTTGCATAGGCAATAGGTGCATTTAGCTAAGTTATTCAGCTGTGGTTCTGCATTCACTTTGCTGCATTATGTATTTTCCATAATTGATATTTTTATATTAATTCTTCATAAGTTTGTTGATAATCAAAATATAGTTTTAAACATGTGATTTGTAAGTTGGAATATTTGTAGTAGCCAACCCACAGAGCAAGAGAAAGGCTTGTAAAGCAAATCTATCAGATCCTCAAATCTTATGTTTCAGTATAATAAGTTATGTAGTTTATCTTCAATTATCTATGTGATTGATAAGCTCATAATTTATCATATTTTATACATAAATTCATATATTTTGGATCCTCAGTTGATATAATTTTATTGATTTATATCTACATTAAATCAAATATTACACTCAATAAATTTAATTTGTGTTTCAGGTATGAATAATTTAGGTCAATTTTGGCGAAAACATGTTATTTTTGGAAAAGCAATCTTCATGAGGACATGTACCATTATGGGAGCATCCATCCTAGCCATTAATTATACATTAATCATGATGGTAAAGTGGGATTATGTGGCTAATTATGAAGTGGACAAGTAGATAGATTGCTAAATGCATGGTAGAGATTAATTGCTTGAAGATGAAGTCATCACTTCACTTGGAATTCAACTAAAACTTCCACACATTATTTTCAAAGTATTTTGGGAAGTTTTAATGTGAATTGTATACAAATCAGATGTTAGGATGTGTGTGTAGCAATTCAATTGAAGAAGGACTTCTATTTTTGGATGACTTTTATTTTTGGATGCTTCACGCACAAAACAAATTGCAACATTTCAATAGCAGTTCAAGGTAGATTTTGTCACAGATATAAGATGATTTGGAAAAATTTTAAATGTGAATTTGTATCAATTAAAATTATCTGACCAAAAAGTCAAGAATAACATGATTTGGAGTTTTTATAAAGAAGTTATAGCCAAAATACTACAACTATCTCCAAAGATTTTTTGAACGGGTTTTTGGAATATATGAAGGATGATTCAAACAAAGTGTTAAACATAAAAGATGTACATCTAAATTATCTTTATAATAACTAAAAAATAATATGATTTGGATATCATATGAGAAAGTTATGATGAAAATACTAAAATTACTCCTCATGGATAGACTTTGTGTGTGGAAACATGATATTTTTAGCAAGTGCATATTTTATGAGCAAACTAACTTAAGGAATTCATATAGAGGTGCAACAGAACCCTAAATTGGGTTATTTAAAGGATTTTTAATAGAGAAATAAGAGACTAGGAGAGGAAAAAGTGGCATCACACATCTTTGGAAGAGAGTTCTACAAGAGAACAAGAGGGAGATTTCAAGTTCTTCAACATAAGTATTTTAAATGTTATTTTTCTTCTTTTTAGCATGAACTAAATTTTTTTTTCTCAGGTGATGATGTATCCCTCATTGAAATTCTTTGTTAAATAGGGATTTTTTATTAATTAATTTAATTTTATCTTGTTTCATTCATTGTGCTTATTATAATCATTTGATTTATTAAATTGCTTAATTAATAATTTTATGAATTAGATTGATTATCTAAGCATGGTTAAGGTACACACCATATTCTAAACTATGAGCTCCCTTGAATGAAAGGATAGATTTATACACACCTTAAGCCAAACCAATCTATTTGATTCATTAAAGTTCTTTGGTCTTAATGGGTTTTCACCTTAATTATGTTATACACCATAGGTAATTGGAAAGAGTGAAAATACTTGATTTAAACCCGCACACCTAATAGTAATAATCATATATTAGTGAGAATGAAGCCAATATAATGAACTAACACAAACATCCTAGCAACACATGATATCATTGAGTGGTGAAATTAGATCCCTAGACTCTTGCAAGCTAAGAATCTCTTCTACATTACTTTTCATTATTATTCTTCATTACTTCACCTTACTCTTAGATTTATTTACTCTCTAATGCATCTTTTTAGGACTATGTTAGTTGTAGTATTAGATCTAATTGAATCAATTTGAACATTTCTTTGCGGGATCGACACTTGCTTTGCACACTATACTGCTATACACTCGTACACTTGCGAAAAATTATAATTTGACTATCACTAATAAACCCCAACAATGGTACTAGAGCATTTTTTATTTTTTTGCCTAAAACAATACCCAAAAATTCTTGTTTTTAGGTGTTTTTTGTATTGATATTTTTAATCCTTAGAAATATAAATTTATTATACAAGGGATTGAAAATTTAGAAAATCATATTTATTTATTTATTCGTAATAATGAGATGGGATTTAGAATGAAATGTTCATGTTAATTAGTCATGTTTTTATCTATTTGATATAGAAAATAAAGAAATTAATCAAAACCCTAGAAATTCTAAAAATTCCATATTCTTTTTAAAAAATTTAGAAAGAAAAAGAATTAAAATAAAATGGGAGAATCTAGCAGCTAGAAGTCGTGCACAAACATACACCATCCGCACTTGCCATTCGCACATTCCATAACACTGCACATTCTACTGAAAACATAACATTGGAAAAATCCAATGACAACACCCCCTACACATGATGCTAGAAAATCCAGCATAAAAACCTCTTATTCACGCACATGTGTGGGTTGGAGATCTTGCATCACTATTCATGCACATGCATGGGCTAGTTTTCGATTGACCAAGACCAAGCCAAATAAACTAGTCCAAAAGATTAGCACCCATTGACTGACCCAATCTAGAGATCCAAGAACCTAAAGAGTTGATGGCCTAGGCTTACTTGCTACGCAATGTTTGTTGGGTCCCATATGGTTTGGCTTAATATAAGAGGGGAGGAGTGAATTGGGTTTATAAAATGAAATTTTCTTAACCCTCGTTTAACTAACTTCACTCTTTTTCATACTTGTGTGCAATATGCAATGGAATAGATATAATGGAAAAATAAAATGGAAGCAAGCAAATCAAATACACAAACAACACATACAATATTTTTTATAGTGGTTTGGGCAACCATCCCTATTTAAATCTTCTAGTAGCACACTCTTCTTGTGCCTTGGGTTCCACTATCTCTCTATAGTGAGATTACAACTAGTGCACCCAATACTCTTTCATATTCTAGCTCTAGGGTGCATAACAAATTAACAAGCTATTTGTGAGACACACTCAAACAAACACAAACTTGTTCTTCTTGATTCTAGCTCAAGCGGGCATAAACTTTAGTGCCTTTGCACTCTTATAGATTCCAGACTTAGAGGGTGTAAGTACAAGCTAGAAGACTAACTATGAGAAACACTCCAATAGTTGAGAATGCTCTTCTTGAGCTTCACCTCCAATGCCATCTCTAGGAAATACATAGATAAAGAAAATAAAGTACACTTTAAATGTGCTTCCTGTTGAGTGTGGGGAAGACTTGAATTGTAGCTTTCATGTTGCAAAAGCTCTTTCCTTTGTGTATTTAAGAAGGTGGCGTTGAATGTAGATAGGAATATTTGAAGCTCTTGAAAGAATATTTGAAGGTTTTAACTCTTGGCCTAGGGTTTCATAGATTTGTACAAGATTAGGGCTCAATCACCTACTTGTTCAACTCATGAAACATCCCAACACTTCTTCAAAAGTCTTGACCACTGGAAGAAGTTGGGCTACAACATGTGGCTTGCAATGTTTGAATTTTTGATTATTGGGGATCGCCAGGAGGTACCTTCGGCAACTGAGCCAAATTCCTGAGCCCCAAGTGGTATGGCAGGTGATATGGCACACTGGTTGTGGTCGGATCTTTGGCAAAACACCCAAAAATGCATGTTGCTGTCCATTCACAAGCAGTAGGCACATGCGATATGCAGATGCTAGAAAGTATGCTGCTTCGTTACTTTGTGAGGTCTAAAGTGCTTCATATGGTCTGAAAAATTGGTGGACGGTAGGTGCAAGGAGTTGTGATATCGGCTGCAGTCTTGCACTTCAAAATCTTTGCACTTTTTGCACTTTTTTAATTTGATTAATATTTTTCAATGTAAATCATAACGTAATTATCCACATGAGATTTGCATAGGTTGTGAAGCATGGATATATATTTTAAATCATGTTTGTGTATTTATAAAAATAAAACTCATTCATGCACTTTTTCTTATGCAAATAAAGATATCTCTTTGAAGCACATATTTTTATCTTAACAAAAACATATATATGATCCAACATGACACAATAAGAAAAACATAGTTAAATGCAATATGGATCATAATGATTTTTTCTTTTTTTAGAACATTTAATTTTATATCAAGTAGACATCTAATGTAATATACTTGCATAAATGATATCCTAATAATACACATACATTCTAAGCATATATATCTACTTTTCAAACTTCTTAGATTAAAAACATCATTATCTAAATCAATTTTAAGATTTGTCATCATCAAAATCATACACATAATCCTAACAATCTCTCCCTTTTTGATGATGACAAAACTTGAAGACTTGTGATATTTAAAAGATGTGCTGATGAGCTACTAGAAAACTTCTCCTCTATGATTAGAATGTGTAATCCTATGGAGTTTGATACTTTTGACATGAAAGATAGGTCATGACATATATATTTTTCTCAAATAGATCTTGATCAACGTGACCAACTTCAAGTCCTTCTCCCATTTTAAATAACCTCTAACCCTTTTGTATGAAAGACATAAATCACAAGAGGCATAAATCATTCTTTACCTTAAATCATTCCCCCCCTTATTCTTATTTTTCGAACAAGTCTTTCAATTTTTCTCCCTAATACAAGTCTTCTTCCAATCATTCTCCCCTTTTTTGTCAGAATCAAAAAGGTACATCATATGGGTAAGGGGTCTATTTCAGAATGGGGCTATCTGCCCCTTATATATTGGAAAAGATAGAACATTCAGGCACAATCAAGAACATTAAGAAAAATTTACAACTATATAGAGTGAATTTATGTTATGGGCAACATTCAAACATTAAATAATTTTCATTAAAGGCTCAATGTTATGCATAGTTAGTTAAACCCTTTTTAAAGATCACATAAGATCTGACTAGTGATGGGATCCCAATTTGAGAACTTGAACCATGAAGTTTCCCAAACAGGTTTAACTACATTTGGGAGTGTAATCATGTTAAATTTGAAGTTTCATTCAACCCAATCAAGAATAAAGATTAAATTTACTTATTTTATTTAGAAATTTTAAAGATACAGACTACTTTGAGTTGAGGATTTGTTAGATAACCCAATATCAGTAACTAAACTCAATTAATCTTAGTTAAATTCAATTTATGAAGGATATTTCAAGAATGGGGATTTTAAGTGTAATAAAAGAAAAGTTATAAAAGAAATTTATTAGAAAAGAAAACCTTGGTTCAAGTTAACATCAACCATCAGAATATCATAACTGATCATTGACGCAATTATAAATCAAATCATAGTCTAAATATTCACCATTGGAATTATTTTTCATATCTCTCCTTCAACATAGTTAATTAGAAACACGCGATCCAATTAACCCAAACTACTAAATAACCTCAGACACATGCTAGAGATTTAATCTAATAGCAGCCTTAAGATTTGTAGATATTGATAATGCTAAACAACACAAACATACACAGTTGTATTTAATTTAGTTGAATATTCTTCCTAGGATTTACTAACTACAACAGCAGCAAATTATCAAACCCTAGTTGCTTCGCAGATTAGAGGGATCAAACAATTGCGAATTTGATATCCAATTTAACAATGGATTGCAATGAATAATAAACAAGTAGATTTCCTAGCAATTTAACATAACAATCCTAATCATGAACAAAGAAGAATATTCAATACTCAAAGTATAAATTGAACAATTAAAACAAATTAGATCTCATAATATATAGATTCTGAGGCTTTTGTCTCCTTAAACCAAGAATAAAATTTTAGCTGTGGGGCCATGAAATTACAAAGAAAATAAAATAAAAGAGAGAAGAGAGAAAATTCTCTGTCGAAAGCCACCAAGAAGTCCTCTCCAAACCTTAGCAAAAGAACCCTCAAAAATCCTAAGAAACTACTATTTAAAACAGAGCCAAAATACGCAAAAATCCAAAAAAGTTTAGAAAATAAATATTTTGATCATCTACTAGAGCTGCCAATGTTAGATTGGTGCCTCTAGCACCACCTTGCTATCTAGTGGGGTGGTGTTAATTATGAGTAGGTGCCGACGGAGCCGATTTGTTGTCTGCTAGATATGCATCCACTTTTTGAGCATAACTTCTTCATTTCCACTTAGAGTTGCATGATTCTTCTTACATTTTGAGATATACAACTTTGATTTTAATTAATGTTTCTAAATAATCCTATAAATATGGAAAACATGATACCAAATTCATACCATGTGTAATCTTTAGCTTCTTTTTGATATATTTTGATACTTTCTCCGCTCAGTTGTCCTTGATGTAGTTTTTATATCTTAGAACTCCAAACATGAAAGTTATAGAGATTTTTCTTATGTTTATATAGCATCTTTAATCATTTTAATTAAAGGTCTGATGAGAGATTTGTGCCCAAAATACAGATTGATACTGAAGTTGTTCAAAATTATCCAATTGCCTTCTTTTTGCACTTAACAACTCCATTTGTCACTTAGATCAAAATATAAGAATAATGAGTATATTTAGAAAAATAAGTATAAAATGCTAAGTATTAATGTAATAAAATATGACATTTTTCATTCTCATGAATTTCCCCCACACTTAACTCTTGCTCATCCTTGGGCAAAACTCAAATTCACTCTCCCCCAAAAGAACATCAAGATTGCAATTATCATAACCAAAGAATGACCAAAACTCTTCAAAACTCATAACACTTTATGAAAAATTCATTCTTACACAACTTACAATCACTTAGGAAGCATTCTCTCTTGAATATGGATTAAACTAACAAGTAGAACCCTCACATAAATAAACACTCTACTCTCATGTGTTTGAAGGGTATATGTTCTGCTCAAATTCATTTTAATGAAAATAATCTACCATAAGCTGTCATATCTTCTCATTCTTCATCACTAGGATCATATGCATATCATGAATCATAAGGACTTTTCATGGGTTATAATGGGTTTTTAGGGTAAAGGTCAGAAATATTTGGGAATGTAGCTCAAAAGCCATTGAAATTAGTGAAGCACAAATAAATCTACTCAATCTCAAATATATAAGACATGTAAAGCCACTTGTTTCATCCATCTTCTTTCACCTTTGAATACATGATGTATAAATAGATCCCTTCACTTGGAATTTTGAAATTTTCTTTTTCTTCTTTTCTCTTTTTCTTTCACTTTGACATTTTTTTCAATTTTAAGAACAACAACATGTTCTATTTCACCAATCATAGCCATTCCATAAATTTTGACACCCCCACACTTTATTTCTTATACACCCATACATAGCACAATGATGAGCCATGGTCCACTAGATCTATGGCTTAGGTAAAGATATCATTTTTCTAGGTTTCAAGCTTGTAAAATAGGTTCATAATAAAAATCTATAAAGCTCAAAGAGGCTCAACAAGATGAAAAATTAATCACAAGGATAGGTTATTTAGCCCATGTAACTCATAACAAAGAAGGCCTTAATCATATTTATGCATGTATGTATCAATGGTATCTCAAAGAGAATCAAGGCAAGTTTTAGAGAAATAAATCCATGGAAGAATATCTCTCATGAAGAAAAAAGATGAGACTGATGTGAATGTGTTAGTCTAAAGGCTCAAAATGTCACCATCTTTTGTCTATGAAATTTGGTAATTACCATTCTCAAGGAAAATAGCTAAACCAAACAATCACAAATTGAAAGATTACTTAATCAATCATGTTATGAATTTTTCAAGCTTAGTTGAATCTTGCTCATGACATCCTCATCCTCAAATGATAGGAAACCACCAAAACAAAGGAAAAAACTAACTCTCTCTCAAAAAAATTATTTTTTTCAAAAGTAAAAGAAAAAATATAAACAAAAACATATTTTAAACCTAAATCTAAATCCCCTCCCCCACACTTAAAACTTACATTGTCCCCAATGTAAGGTCAAAAGCAAATAATATGTAAAAATAACCATAATATAAATGCACAACTATGAAGGAAATAAGAAAAAGAACACAAACTCCGCTTGGGTTACCTCCCAAACAACACTTTTGTTTACAGTCATTGGCTCGACTCACTACATCGTTTTTCAATCTAGAGCAACTACAAACTAGAAATAATGAAGCATACATGTAGATGGGTCAATTCCTTTAATAGCTTTCTTTATCTAACCGACAGCCCTCTTATGCTTCTTAAGAACCAGCTCAAGCCTTTCTTCTTGTAATGCACTGAGTTTACTGGACATGTTCACAGGCAAGGTTTCTCTATCTTCAAGGAACACGTACTTGAGGTGATTGGAAAGAGGCTTCAAATCTGAAATGGATGCCCACAAAATAGATGGTAAAAGGCTCTTGTTAGAAACTGATAACTCAATCTAAGGATCATTACCTGATTTTGGTAACTTTTGAAAGTCATCCAATGTTGAAATAGTTTCTTGCAAATCAGTACTCAAAAATAACACCTCATTCTCCTTCTCAAGATGTTTACTAATGGCAATTTCCAATTCATCTTTTCCATCAAGTTTAAAAACTTCTTGTACATAAGAATCAATCACATCAATAGAGAAAATAGGATAATCATCATCGGGATATTTCATGGTATCATAAATGTTAAATTTAACAATTTCACCATCAAATCCATGGTAAGTGTGCCATTGTGAATATCTATCTTGGTCTCAGATGTCTTTAGGAAGGGTCTTCCTAATAGAATAGGAATAGTATGATTATCATTCTCCATATCTAGCACATAAAAATTAGCAAGGAAAACTAAATCATTGAATTGCATAAGAACATCCTCAATTACCTTTTTTGGATATGCATTGGATCTATCAACTAATTGGATCACAATACCAGTCTTATTCAAAGGCCCAAGTTTCAAAGAAGCATATAAAGAATAAGGCATAACATTAATGGAAGCTACTAAATCTAACATGGCCTTTTCAAGTTTAGTGTTACCTATCATGCAAGGGATAGTAAATATACCTAGATCTTTGCACTTTGTAATGGGTTTTCTTTGAATGATTGCAGAAACATTCTCCCTTACTCTCACCTTCTCAATTCCCTTAAATTTCTATTTTCTCTTCATTGTACACAATTCTTTCAGCAGTTTAGCATAACAAGGTACTTATTTAATGAAATCAAAAAGTGGAATATTTAACTTACATTTATGAAAAGTCTCATAGAAATATTTATAGTTCTTAATTTTGTAAGATTTTGCTAAAGCCTGAGGAAAAGGAGGTACTAGTTTATATTCAAAAAGAGGTAGAAACTTACATTGAGTTACTTCATTACCCTTAGGAAGGTCTTTGTAAACAACAATGCTTTTCCCTTTTTCCTATTCTATTGGTGTAGGAGTTGCTTTTCCTGGAATCTCAATCTCTTTACCACTCCTCAAAACAATTAGACTCACATTCTCTCTTGTGTTTACCACTATTTGAGAAGGCAATTTTTCTAAATTTTGTGTCTCTAGTCGATTGATTATGGTTGCCATCTAACTCATCTGATTCATGAATCTCTGAATGCTAGCCTTCGTCTCCTGTTGAAATTACAAAGTGTTAGAGGCAAGAGACTTAACAATATCTTCTAAAGACATACCAAAGTTAGAAGTTTATCCCTATGGTTGTCTAGGTGGGTACGGCTACTAATACTATGGCAAATTTGGGCAATTTTGAGTAAGATGCTGATTTACTTTGGGTTCATATAGCTAAAATTGGGATGATATCTCAATCTTAGTTGTATGTGTTTGAATAGGGATCATACTTCTTTTGTGGTTGTCTAAAAAAACCACCCAGTGCATTCACCTGCTTAGTAGGTTTTTCTTGAAGAGTCGGGCATGTATCATTTGGATTCCCTACCACCAAACAAATTCCACAAGCCTTCGCTATCTGCATATTTTCTACAGCCAATTGACGAATAAGAGAAGTGAAACCTACAATATGTTGTTCAAGGGAGGAAACACTTACCTTATTAATAGGCTTAGATAGAGAGTTAAGCCTATTGCTAAATTGTTCTGAGTTGGTTGTCATGTTTGCAATCAAATTCCTTGCAACTTTAGGAGTTTTATTAACCAAAGCTTCTTCACTAGTGGCATCAATTATGCTCCTTTCAATGGGTAGAAGTCCCTCATAGAAGCACTGGATGAGTAGTTGTTCACTGATTTGACGATGGGGGCAACATGCACATAATTTCTTAAAACGCTCTCAATATTCATATAGGGATTCTCCACTATACTGTCTTACACCACAAATTTCTTTCCTAATGTTGGCCGCCCTTGAAGCTAAAAAATATTTCTTCAAAAACAACCTCTTCATCTCATTCCATATTGTGATGCTCCCAGATGGTAGAGAGAATGGAAAGGCTTTAAGTTTTATTTATTCTTCAGTCACCCCTATTGGTTTCATACTTGTATACACCACATAAAACGCTTTTAGATGCTTATGAGGATCTTCACCTAGAAGACCATCAAAAGTTAGTAAGAGATGTATTAGTCCGGATTTTAGTTTGAAATTAATAATAGCATCTAAAGTAGGAAACGTTATGCATAAGGGTTGTTGATCCAAATTAGGTGTGGAAAGCTCTTTCAAAGTTCAATTTCCAATTATGACTTCCTCCTTTTCTAAATTCCTCTGAGCTTCACTCCTTAACTTGTGCAAAATTCTTTTAATTTCTAGTTCATACTACAAATCACCTTGATTAGAAGATCATGTAATAGTCATAAACAATTAAGGAAATCTAATGAATCCTAAAAAAATAAAAATAAAAATAAATAGGAAAAATCACAACAGCGTAAAAATTAACTAGAATGCCTCCCTGAAAATGGTGACAAAAATTTTATGTGTTGTCTTAGGTAACCAAATTTAGAACCTTGCTCCAATTAAATTACTTGTAGTAGTGTGAGTAAGGATCGATCCCACGAGGAGTATCTAGCTTAATTTTATGCAAAGTAAATAAGAATGGGGATTTTGAGTGTAATAAAAACAACATTATAAAAGAAATCTATCAAAGAAGAAAACTTTGGTTCAAGTCAACATCCACTATCAAAATCTTGTAATTTATCATTGATGCAATTATAAATCAAATTGTACTTTGAATATTCACCATTGGAATTATTTTTTCTATCTCTCCTTCTACTTAGTTAATTAGAAACATGTGATCCAATTAACCCTAACTACTAAACAACCTTAGACATGCACTAGAGATTTAATCTAATAGCAGCCTCAAGATTTGTAGAGATTGTTGAAGCTAAACAATACAAACACACGTGGTTGCATTTAATTTAGTTGAATATTCTTCCTAAGATTTAATAACTGCAACAGTAACAAATTATCAAACCCTAGTTGCTTCATAGATTAGAGGAATCAAACAATTACGAATTTGATATCTAATCTAGCAATAAATTGCAATGAATAATAAACTAATAGATCTCCTAGCAATTAAAGACAACAATCATAATCATGAATAAAGAAGAAATTCAATACTCAAAGTATAAATTGAATAATTAAAATAAATTAGATATCATAGTATATAGATTATGAGGCTTTTGTCTCCTTAAAATAGGAATAAACGTTTAGCCATGCAAAGCCATGAAATCACAAAGAAAATAAAATAAAAGAAAGAAAGGAGAAAATTCTTTGTCAAAAGCCGCCAAGAAGTCCTCTCCAAACCCTAACAAAAGAACCCTCAAAAATCCTAGAAAATTGTTATTTAAAACAGAGCAAAAATATGCAAAAATTTGAAAAAAATTGGAAAATAAATATTTTGATCATCTTTTGCCACCAGCAGCACCAACTTGTTGCCTGGTGGGGTTGTGTTGATTATGAGTAGGTGCCGATGGTGCAAGTTTGCTATCTACCAGACATACATCCAGTGTTTTGACCATCAATTCCTCATTTATAGTCAAAATCTCATGATTCTTCTTGCATTGGTTAGATAAATCTGAGATTTACAACTTTTATGTTGACTAATGTTTCCAAATCAGCCTAAAAATATGGAAAAATTAGTACATAAGTAATACCATGTGTAATATTGAGCTTGTTTTTGACATGTTTTGATACTTTCTTTATTCAGTTGTCCTTAATGTAGTCTTTAGCTTTTAGAACTCCAAACATGAAAGTTGTAGAATTTTTTTTTGTTTCCAAATCATCTATATCATCTCAATTGAAGGTCTGATGAGAGATTTATGCCCAAAAAATGGATTAATACTAAAGTTGTTCAAAATTATCTAATTGCCTTCTTTTTGCACTTAACAACTCTATTTGTCTCCTAGATCATAATATACAAATAATGACTATATTTAGAAATCAAATAAGTATAAAATTATAATTATCAAGGGAATAAAATATGATATTTTACATTCTCATCATGTTCTCACTAGATGACCATGACCAATATCCCAGCCGCCTGAGGATATCGCCTTCCATGCAACCAATTTACTTAGCCACCTCCCACATTGCTTGAGAGTGTCCATTTAAGAGTTTTAAATTTCTAAATCTTCAAGGCATCTTCTTCAATACACAAAGAGAAGATCTTCTGCATTACAAGGAGCTGTTCAAAGATCAAGTCTTCCCTAATGCTTCATTGAAACACTATGTAAAAGTTTAAATCTTTGTATTTTCATTTATGTATAACCCTAACTAGGTATTGGAGACCAGGGTTAGGAAGGGCTTAAATGGGTTATTGGAGTGTACTTCATAGCCAGTTTGCTAAGCCATTTATGCCCCCTGGAGCTGATCTAGAAAAGTGTGGGTGGCACTAAGTTTCTTCCCCTAGGAGCTGATCTAGAAGAGTGTGTCTGGCACTGAGTTTATGCCCCTTGGAGATGATCCAGAAGAGAGTGTGTGGCACTAAGTTTATGCCCACTTGAGTTGATCCAGAAGAGTGCATGTGGCACTGAGTTTATGCTCCCTAGAACTAATCTAGAAGAGTGTGTGACACTGAGTTTATGCTTCCTAGAGCTGATCCAAAAGAGTACAAAAGGCACTAGTTCATGCCCCCTAGAGATGGAATCTAGAAGGGTGCTAGGTGCATTATGGTATATCCATTATATTGATAGTGGAACCCAAGGCACAAGGAGATTGTGCTCTTGGAAGAATGGTTTAGGGAAGGTTACTGAACTACTATAAAAAATTATGTGTCTCTTGTATGATTATTTTACTTTCCTTGTACCGTATTGCTTTATTATTTATCTCATATTGCATTGCACACAAGCATGAAAAGAAGAAAATTAATTTTATCGGGGTTAAGCAACAAATTTTTATAAACCTAATTCACCTCTCCCCTCTTAGGTTAAGCCAGTCTACGAGAACCAACAAGTGGTATTAGAGCAGGTTACATAATTAATTGTAGAGATCCACATGGTTAACCCAATAATGTCATCCTTTATGTTCTATGAAGGATATTCCACATCCCAACTTCCATATTATGATGGATCCGATTATGCACAATGGAAGAGAAGGCTGGAAATATATCTTAGTGCCAATGATCTTAAGCTTTGGAAAATTATTTTTATTGGCATAAGTGAGGATGAAGAGAGAGCAAGGTAAGAGAATATTAAGGCTAAAAATGTCTTACTACATGCTCTCTATCCCACCATTTTCAAACATGTCTTGGCTTATTAAACTACAAAGGAAATTTTGAACAAGCTAAAGACAACTTCTAAGGGGCAAGATGATTTGCACTCAAATGTTACTAATGCTATTGCTAAGAATGGATCAACTATAGGAAATAAAGAAAAGGAGGAGCAACCTCGTAAAGAAGAAAAAATTGAACATAGCTAAATCTGTAAACATCTACTTGCCATTGAAAATGAAAATCTAAAGCAAGTTAAAGAGGAATATGAGGAATGCATAAAGAATGAGATTATGGAAGAATCCTCATGGGTTGAGGGGGAGCATCCCAATGAAAAAGAAGTGACTGCAAAGCCTCAAATTCAAATTGAAGAGCAAAATAAAGATAAGGCCAAATTAATTGAGAATTCCTCTCAAGGTAAGGGGAGCAACCTAAAGAGGAAGGAAATGTGGAAAAAGAAGAAAAGAAGATTTATAAAGCTCCATCAAGTGACAATTGGTTCTTAGACAATGGATGAGGAGGACAAAATTCATAGGAACCAATGTCAAAAGTGAAAGGTAAGTACAGGTATGGCAATTCAAACCCAAACTCTCTTAAGATCTTTTATTATCCACACTTAGTAAATTTGTTCATTTGTCTCTAATGTAGTGTCATTTGTACATGAATAAAATTTTAAAGTTCAATCTAGAATAGAAAGAACCTATGTCAAGCAAACTCATTAAAATGAAAGATGATTAATCTAGCATATTGACACTTGAAGTTTTCAAAAATGTTAGTTTTCATGATGTTATCCATATATACGCTTCAATGATGGCTATGATTAAAGAAAAATATCTATCATAGCTTACTACTGCCAAAAGGATTTGCCTTAACTATTAATAAATTTAATCTAATATAGATAGAAATTAGCAAATCTAGATGCTACATTTAGGAAAGAAAGCTTTCATGTAGGAAATAAATAATCTAAGTAATAAATGAGTTGCTCAAAATAATGAAGTTCATATTATTTTGCTAAGCAGTGTAATTTTTCAAAAGCATACTACTTTGTGTTGAAAGTGAAATGGCACTAATTTAATTACTACTTATCTTATAGCTTACATCTAATTGATTTTGCTAATGAAGAGAAAATGCAAGAATTCTCTAAGTGTATGAAGGAACAGCTTGAAATGAAGACATAGAAAAAGAAGAAGAAAAATGAGAAATCCAAATCACCTTCTTAGCCTACAACTTCAAGCTAAAGAAAAATTGGCAAGTAATAATCAATATTAGATGCTAGAGTCCCAATTCTAGGCTAAAGAAGTGTCTTAAAAATGGGTTGAGTTTAGAACTTCATGAATGCTTCGTCCGAATGTCATGTCGCCCATATCTCAAATTTGTTTGAAATTTAACTTTAGACAATACAAAAAGAAGTAACATCATCCAAAGCAGAGACAATTGTGAACAACATATCCTGAAGATAGATCTTTGTTTGAAATTTTAACTTTGGACAATCCTAATAAGAAACTCTATTCGAAGTCAAGAAAATGATTTAACTTCAGACAAATTTGAAGACAAACCAACATTATCTTAAATGACAAAATCTCAAATTTAGATGATTTGGTTAGTTTGAAACAGCAAACCTTTCATCCAAAATTCTAATTGCAGATGAAGCAACAATTGCTCAAATTTCAAAAATTCCAACTTCAAATAGTAAGTGCTGAAATGAGTGTCAAGGTCAGCAAAATCAATTTTGAGCTTAACAGGAAGAAGGAAACAATGAGGTATCAAAGGAGATAAGTTGCTCAAATTAATATATTTTTTTTACAAAGAAATCTATGCATTTTTACTGCTATATATTATTAATTCCTCTAAATTAACTACCCTGAATTTGGATGAGTATGCATTCATTATTTGAGCCAAATCATTTTGAAAATTTAAGTTGATACATGATTAATCTATTCTTAATATGATTATAGTCACAAGGCATCCTATTTGGGAAACTTCATGGTTTAAGGTCTCAAATAGGAACGTCACTCCTAGTCATTCCCTCTATAATCCTCTTTAAGGCTTGAACTCATAAAAATGAAACAATTTGTATAATGTTTTAAAATTATTATAAATGTCTATGTGATCATGCTTATTTCATGCATTATTTCTTATCATGCGTTATCATTATTATTCATCACTAGAAAATGTGTAAAAATGTTCGAACATGTGTAAGATGAAATCATATAATGAGAAAAATTCAGATAATCACTGTTTAACTTATTTGAAATGTTAAGATGCTTGATATGTATGTAATGATGTGTTTGCAATAATGTATGCTTAAAATGGTTTGTTTGATATTATTGATTATCTTTTAAAGATTAGAAATATTAAGATTCTTGGAAATGCAAATTGATGTATCTCTATTGAGTGTTTAAAATGATATGTTTTATAATGTGGAAAATTGATTATTTATATGATAAAATGAAGAAACATTAAAAAATTAATGGGGGTAGAATAGAATAGGAACCAAAAACTCTAGGAAGCTGCTTGGTCCTAAGGTGCCTTCATCCTCACCCACCTTAGCCCAAGCCGCCTAATGATTTGAGGGTAGAAATACACATGACTGTTCCTTTCTTCCCTAAAAGATACCCTCCACTTAGGCGCCTCAAAAACCAATCCCAATCACCTCTCACTCCAAATTCGAAAACTCCATTCCATTTCCCCTTCAAAATCATGACCCTATCCAATTGGTCCTAATATTGTTGTTTCCAAACCTCAACATGGAGTTAAACAAACAAGAACAAGGGGAAGAGCCTCATTCTCAAAGGCCATAACTTCCCAAGCATCTTTGGAGTCAATAGTTTTTGTAAAAGAATCCATAGGTAATTCCTCTCATATTTCCTCCCTACATACTAGTACCAACTCTAAGGGAGAAAAAATATTAGAAGAAGAAGAATTAAATATGGGAGGCAATGAAAGAGTGAAAATGTTTGAACTTAAGACATTACTTGTAAAAGTGGGTAAGTAGAAAGTCCCATTAGCAAAATTTGATCCTAGAGTGCCAGCATTTTACATTGGAGGAAAAGATAAGAAGTTTAAATTCTATAATACCATGCTAGGCAGACTAATTCATATTCCTAGAAAAATATATTTGAACTTCCTGGATGCCTACAGATCAGATATAAGGTCTATGCTTAACTTTCAAGGGTGAACAGATCTTTTGAATTATGAAACTTTAGTGTAGAAAGAATTTGTTTTAATATTCTATTTCAACTAGAGAGAAAAGTGTGGGAACTCTTTTGTGAAGGGAGTGGACATAATATTTTTTCATGATTTTGTCACTTCTGAGGGCTATTTAGCAAAAATCCTTGGAGTTCCACACAAGGAAGAAGAAGAAGATAAGGAAGCTGAAGGAATTTTTAAGTTGTTATCCACTAGAGCCACTAGTGTTGAGTACACTTCAGATCATAGAGTTATGAAGTCAAAGGACTCGACCATTGAGCATAGAATTATCAAAAAATCCATAGAAGCTTGCATAGTTCCTAAGCTATGAGGGAAATTAGCAAGAAGATCAGTCTCCTAAGAATTATTTTTTACTTCTTTGGTTACATGCCACATAGGAATGATTATGTAGCACCATTTGGCATGTGGCTTACCAAATTCTTTGAGCATTTTAGAGTTGCTACACAAGGATAATTTGCATATTACATGACTTCCCACAAAAGAACAGGGTGGGAAAAACACTACTCAAGAGAATGCAGATTAAAGTTTTAGCTTGTGAAAGAGAGATGGATGAGCTTCATCAAAGAGAAATGGAAGAAGATGAAAATTCACATGAAGAAGAAGCTGAAAGGGAGGAAGAGGAAGAGAGGAGATAGGAAGAAGCCAATGCCACAGCGGCCTAGGCATCCTCTTCTTCACACGTCATCTACCATTCCTAGTTACAGACCATGCTCTGAATACATGAGACTATCTAAGGAAGTCAATGCATTACAAGCAAAGGTCAGGACCATTAGGGAAGACCAAATTCTCATTTGACAGTAGTTAGACTCACTACTTGCCCATTTTGGTCTTCCATATCCATCTGCTACTCCTTCAAAACTAACCAGTACATCTATACCTCAACCTCATCCTATTCCCACTATTGATCTACATTTGTGATAAATGGTTCGAGTTTAATTTTGATAATTGAAAGTTTAAATGATATATCTAAATCATTAATATCTCTGTCTGAATGAGAATTATGATTTTGATGAATTTTTGAAATACTATATGAATTGATACATGCTTGACAAATGCTTACATATTTCAAAGTTTCTAAATGAAAAATACCTATTGTTTGAACGTTGTCTCTCATCTTGACGAAAATATATTCTTTTCATTTTCACAATTGAGGATTGATAAGAGACCAACAAAACTATGTTGGTATCCTCTCTATGGAATATGTTAGTATGGAAAGAACATGTATTCTCTCTCTAGTATTTAGGTAAATTTGTGAAATTGTATAAATTGGTATGGATCTTGTTCTGACATCCTTGATGCATGAATAAATGTTTTAAATGGAAGATTTCATTATGCATCAATAGTCACTTAAAACCAACAAAAGGTATGAACGAGGGATAGATCAACAGTATTCTTAAATCTCCAGAGTTTTCCTTTCTTGACTATTGAGCCTTCCATGAGAATTATGTAATATTTGAATGATGTCCATGCTCTAAATGAGTTCTCCTTGTCAATAAAAAATGTATTCTATTTCATGGTCATGATTATACTTTGTATGAGATCCAACAAAAGATTGTGCATTCTTCCGGGACCCAACTCTCTTCTTTTTCATGCTTGTACCTTTTCCCAGGACTCAACAAGATAGGGGGAGTTTTATCTTTTGTTTAAGTTACAATCTTCTCCCATTGTTGGAATATAGATACACCTTTTTGAAGTTTCCAAAAAGGGGGAGAAATATAGAAAAGACTTGTCTAAGAAATTGGAAAAGTTGTTTGTTTGTCATGACTTAAATTGGAAAAGTTGTTTGTTTGTCATGACTCGTGTTTTAGGCAGAAAAATAACATTACGAGTCATGATCTATTTCCATACTAAAGTACCAAACTCCAATGGATTACATGTTTCATTTAGATAGGGGGAGTTTATTATTAGCTCATTAGTATGTCCTTCAAATGTCACAAGTCTTCAAGTTTTGTCATCATCAAAATGGGGAGATTATTCAGATTATCATATATAATTTTGATGATAACAAAATTTATCTCAAACTTGATCTTAGCTAATGCAACTTTTGTTAAGAATAGGAAGCATAAAAATATGAAAAGGAAATGGTTGGAATTTGATTAAAACATTTGAACATAATATGTACAAGCAATTCACATAATAAAATGAAAATGTTTACCTCAAAGATAAAATGTCCTTGCTTCATAAGTTGTGCAAATCACATGTTGATAGTCATACTTTTATTGATAGAAAATGTATGAAAAATATCAAGGCTTGTAAATCACAAAAGTACAAAAAACTTGAAGTGCAAGACCATAGTCGAAACACCCAAGCGCCTGCGCATATCGCCTGCTATGTAGCCGATACCTCAAGATGCCTAAGAATATCACTAACAACCATCAAGGAAGAAGTGTTCTCATTGGACAACCACAGCTGATATCCTAGCCGCCTAAGGATATCACCTTCCATTCAGCCAATTTCCTCAATTGCTTCCCACATCACCTACAAGTGTCCAGAGACATGCATTTGGAAGCCTTGCCAAGGAGTGACCATAGCCATTTTGCTCAATCGCTTCCCAATATCGCTTACAATGAAGTCAAATCGCTTGGCCGCCTCCAATATCACCTGACAGATGTAACTGTCAAAAATTTTAATGTTGCAAGCCTTGTAAATGCAACCTATTCTTCTCCAATAGTTAAGTTTTTGAGAGATTTATTTAAGGAGAAGTGTTGGGACTTTTCAAGAGTTGAGGAAGCTAGAGAATTGAGCTTAAACCTTCCACAAATCTTCGCAACCTTAGGCCAAGAGCTTTAACCTTCAAATATCCATTCAAGAGCTTTAACTTTCCAAATCTTCAAGGACATCTTCTTCAATACACAAAGGGAAGATCTTCTGCACTACAAGTAACTGTTCAAAGATCAAGTCTTCCCCAACACTCCATTGAAACACCATGTAAAAGTGTAAATCTTTCATTTGTATCTTCTTTTAAGTATTGCCCTAACTTGGTATTAGAGACCAAGGTTAGGAAGGGATGAACTGGGCCATTGGAGTGTGCTTCACATCCAATTTGCTAAGCCATTTATGACCCCTAGTGCTGATCCAGAAGAGTGCATATGACATTGAGTTTATACCCTCTGGAGTTAATCTAGAAGAGTGCATGTGGCACTAAGTTTATGCCCCTAAGAGCTGATCAAAAAGAGCACATGTGGCACTGAGTTTATGCCCCATAGAGCTGACTTAGAAGAGTGCAAGAGATACTATTTCACACCCCCTAGAGCTGGAATCTAGAAGAGTGCTAGGTGTACTATTATATTTCTATTTTATGAGATAGTGGAACCCAAGGCATAAGGAGAGTGTACTCTTGGAAGAGTGGAGTAGGGAAGGTTGCCCGAACCACTATAAAAAATTATATCTTTTCTGTGATTGCTTTACTTTACTTGCACCTTATTGTTTTATTATTTATCTCATATTTCATTGCACACAAGCACAAAAAGAGAAAAATTAATCTAACAGGAGTTAAAATAGGAATTTTGGAATGCATAAGCCAAAAGTCATAATGTTGTTTGGTGATAGCGACTTTGTAGAGATGTTTTAAAGTTGAGCATCGACTAAAATTTTCTTGATTTAGAATGAGATTTCTATCAATTTAGTTATTAGGTGATCTTTTTACAATGTGAGTTTCTTAGTCTCCTCTCTGAAAATGATGGACTGAGAAATATAACTATAAAGGTAATCTCCATCAAAATCTCCAAGGAAAGGTGATCAACAAAGGTGATTTGTTACCATAACTGAATCCATAGGGATAACCTCAACTGAAGATGTAATAATTTAATGTATGAAGGAGGCCTATTTACCAAGATAAGATCACCATTTTTCAAAGATCTATATATTTTATCACCTAACTGGAGTTCGCTGTGCTACTTTAACATAATCAAACTACTTTTTATTTTTACATAGCACTCCTTCATATGATATACATGTGAATTGCGACATTTCTCAGGCTTTCCTAGGTTCCTTGAATTCATAGGCTTAGAAATCAGCAACTTTTCAAAAATATCTTCAAGAATGCTAATTTCTTCTAACCTAAACTTTGTATCATCAAAGGAAATTAAATTTTAATGCTTGATCCAAAGGTGCTTCATGAAAATACTTCTTTAATTCATCTAAGATCACATTTGCAAGAAACACCATTATTTCTACTTGTAAGCATCTCATTACGAAACTTGAAAAGAGTGGGGTAATCTAAACTTGATGATCATCAATATAATAGATATCGCTTTTCATGCTTACTATGACCACACTCATTTAGTTATCTTTAGAAATTTATAGGTCTTTTGTATGTCCTTCTATGCTGATAAGTGATTTGCAAATCTAATCCTATCATAATTCATGCAACTTGTCAATTGAGCAAATCATCCAAAGAATTATATCTTAGTATTCAACTTAGGATTTTGATCATAAAAGAATTAATCAATGCAAGGTGGCACAATACAGATTAGTCATATGTATTTTGCATTGATTCCTTAGCTCTCATATTTGGATTCATGCCTTTTTAAGATTTGATCACTAAGGCGTGCATTGTAAGTTTCTCAGGTCTTATAATTTATGTTAGGATTGAACATTTTCATCTTTTCTCTTCAATTTTTAGACTTAGATTATTATTTTACTTCTAAATAGATTTTTCTTTTGCTTGATTTCTAAGATGCAGCATCTTATTTTCATGATTACTCAAATTGCAATCTTTTCTTTCTTAATGAATAACAAAATGGGATTTTTCTACTCACCTTTTTGAATCATATCCCTCAAAGTTATTCATTTTACTAATCAATTTCACATGATACTAAGCATATATATGAGGATGCAACCTGCATTTGTATGCTATGTGAATTCTAAAAATGGGTCAATCTTGCCATAATCCAAGTAGCTTTATAATACGATTTCTCATTTTATATTCAACCAACATTTTGGGTTATTAACTCACTTAGCACAATTTCAATCACTTCAAACATCCATTATCATAAACATACCATTTTATGTTGTGGAACTTAATATTTCAAATTAGGAAACACATATTATTTGAATTTTCTCATCATACGATTACAACTTAAGCATGCTTAAACATTGTTACATACATCATAGTCATGGATGATGAGAATAATGCACAAGTTGGAATAATTCATGACATGAGCATAACTTTTAGGCATTCACCAAGATTTAAGTTATTTTCTTAATTGTTTTAATCTAGGGAGTTTAAGCCTTAATGATGATTATAGAAGGTCTGAATAGGAATGGAATACCTATTCCCATCCTTAAACTATGAAGTTTCCCAAATAGGCTTGACCTATGCCTTGAGACTGTAATGATATTGAGGATTAATTATTTTACATATTAACTTAAATTTTTAGAATGGTTTAGCTCAAAACAATGAAGTCATTTCAAATCCAAGGAAGTCAGATTAGAATCATGAAGAATATATAATAGTGAAATGCATATTTTCATTATATTATTCAAATGCATTATGTTTGGCAAACTTATCTCCTTTGTAACTCCTTTTCTCAATTTCTGCATTTGAGCTCATAATTAGTGTTGCCAATTTTGATTTTCCATTTAGCACTTGTTGATTTTTCTGTAGCTTGAAGTTGTAGGCTAAGAAAATGATTTTGATTCTTCATTATTTTTCTTCTTCATCATTTTTCTTCTTCCATATGCTCATTCCAAGCTTTTCCTGCATACACTTAGAGAATTCTTGCACTTTGTCTTCATTAGTAGATCCAAAAACATATGAACATGTATTACAAATTAATCAGTATAATTTCTCTTTAACACATAGTAGTATGCTTTTCAAAATCTAGAGTGCATAGCAAAATGATCATTTGAATAAATCATTCATTATTTAGGTTATTTACTTCTTATATGAAAGTTTTCTCCTTCTAAGTTTTATAAATGTAACATCTAGATTTTGCTAATTTTCATCTGTATTAAGTTAAATTTATCAAAAATTAAAGCACGTCCTTTTTGACATCAGCAAACTAAGAGAAACACTTTGCTTTAATCATAGTTAGCATTAAATTCTTAGAACTAGCATATTTATGAAAATAATTGAAAGATTCAAACGTCCATATGCTAGATCAACATTTTTATTTAATGAAATAATTAGAAGTATTTCATTCAATTTGAGCATAATTAATCATTCTTATATTATCTCATGATCGCATAGTATTTTAGTTCTTATTGAATTATATGCCTCCTTAGTATACTTATCCTAAAATGTGTTGATTATCTAAATATGCATTCTTTCCTTATTCATTGTTATCTCTAGAGTTCTTTATCATGTTTCAAAATTATAAGTTGAATTTAATTTGTTCTAATTTATTCTAATCTGAACTCTAAAATCCTATTCATGTACAAATAATCATTATTAGAGGTTAATAAGGAAGATTTTGAATGCAAGTTATGACAAAATATAAAGAGATTTAAGTTTTGATTATCATACCTACACTTACCTTGTCTTCTTGGCCACTTATTTGAATACATTCTTCTTCATCCAGTGTTGAGAAGCCATTTGTCTTTTAAAGGAGCTTTATAAATCTTCTTTTCTTTATCTTCTTTCTTCAAATTGCAACTTTTTGATGAGAGGTCCTCATTTATACCTTTGAAGGAAGAATACTTTTTCATCTTCTTTTTCCTCCTTGTTGTTAGCTCTAATTTTGTTTTTCTTCCTTCTTTTTTCTCCAAATGTTTCTTTAAATATCTGCCTTTAATTTTAGGACCACTTTCTGTACTCTTTATTTTATCTTCTCTACAATCTCCTTTATTAATTTGGAGTTATTCTTTTTTCTCATTTTCTTTTTTAATTTTCTCCTCCTTAACTAATGAGAATTTTTCTATTTTCCAATCTTTAGAAGTATCATCAATTTCCTTCGGAGATCGCTCCCCTTGAACCGTTGCTTCCATAATTTTTTCTTCTTTTTGCTACTCTTTCTTCTCTTCGTTGGGTTGCTCCTCCTCAACCCATGATGATTCTTCAACTCAATAATCTCAGTGTGTTAAAACAAGGGAAAGTGTGGGGAAGACTACTAAGGCCATGATGGATATGAACCAATTTGAAAATTTGAAGTTATTAAACCTATTACTTAAGTGCAAGTGGAAAGTTAAATACAATTGAGAAGGGGATGATTATTACATGTTGTGATTTAGCTATTTGGGGGCATAATGTATGCATTTTAATATGATTTTATGGTATTTACATGACATTATCATTGAGGAATTGCTTATAGGTGAAATAGTAAAGAAAAGAATGAAGTAAAAGGGCATGAGTAGGTCAAAAAAAGTTGAATATGAAAATGGTGACTCTTATATTTAATTTTTAGTCTAGATAATGGATGATTTAGAAATGGTGTTTAACAAAAAAGTTGTAGCCCTTACATTATTTTTCCAATGCAGCAAGAATCATGTGATTTGAATATCTTATGAGAATGTTATGCTCGATTTACCAAAACTACAAAAAGGGGGGCAACGGAAAGCTGAGCTATGGCTTAGGATTCCTGAGCCGCGATGCCATTTCATGCAAGATGGCTAGCAAAAAGCTAAGTTGTGACACAGGAAAGTTGAGCCTTGGCTTAGGCCAATGTACCAAGTCGGTGGCCCGACCTTTTAAGCTGGGTGATTTTTTTTTTTTTTTTATCTTCTCCTTTCCCTTCCCCATGCCCTACCCTCTTGCCCCAGCCCTTATACACTTTAAAACCTTATGATTATATCTAGAAAACAAGATGGTTTAGATGAGTAATCACTCAAGTATGCATCCAAGCTTGGGTTTTAGGTGTTTAGATGGTGGAAAATGGAAGAAAATCCAATTTTCTTTAATTGGAGGTGTTAGTTCCCGAAGTATGGCTTAACTTAAGAGGGGAGGGGTGAATTGGGTATATAAAAATTCTTTGCTTAACCCTTGTTAGACCATTTCCCTCTTTTCGTGATTGTGTGTGGTGTATTGTAAGATAAATAATGAAAATAGTAAAGTGTATAAAAGATAAAACAATCAAGCAAATACACTTATAGACAACATGATTTTTATAGTGGTTTGGGAACCCCATCCCTACATCCACTCTTCCAAGAGCACACACTCATTGTGCTTTGGATTCTACTATATCCCACATAATGGAAATACAAAGTGTTTCCATCACTCTTCTAGATTCCAGCTCAAGGGGGCATAAACAATTATTCCCAACACTCTTCTGGTTTCATGAGCTCACCAGAAAACTCACTAGGTTCTAAGATCACTAGCAAACTTGATGATTTTCTAGAGATCATCAACAATTGTCTAGTTTTTAGATTAACAAAAAAATGTATATACTTTTACGAAGTGTTTCAATGAAGCACTAGGAAAGATATGATCTTTCACAGCTCTAGCAACACAGAAAGATCTTCCCAAAATGTAAACTCAATGGCCATAAGGATATGAAGGTTTAAGCTCAAGGATAGATAATTGAAGGTTTAAGCTCTTGGCCATGGGTTGAAGGATTTGCATAAGGTTAAGCATATCTGAAAAGTATTCCTTCACTCTTTGAATTGTCTTAGCTCTTGTCCTTAAATAGCTCTCTTGAAAATATGACCATTGGAGGAGGATGATCTTCATTAAATGTAGAGACGATGAGCAGGAAATAAATATAGAAGACCATTTTGATAATCTCCCATTTGAAAACCCTATCTTCTAATTAATTCCCATATGCTTAGAGTCATTCTGCAGTGCCGACTTGTATCGCCCCACCCTCCTATGGTCGTTATTCCATTTTACACCGTAAATCCACATGATCATACTATGATTTTCCCACCTCCAGGGTGGGTTACTTTGATATATTTTTTTTGACCTAATTTCTACAGAAAATTGGACAGAGTCTCCCTTGAAAATAGGGTTGTCCACCTAGGTACAACCATTCATC
>JAYJMB010014165.1:6714-49582 GCA_036873735.1 Pouteria campechiana
TGTGAGAGGCATCGTCTTCTGATTTTGGTCTCAAGGCTATGACTCTTTTTCCTTTGGATTCTTCTAGAGCTTTCTGCTTCATCAATACTTCATGGGTCATTAGAGAACCCATAGGTTCTTCAACCCTCATTTTATCCAGGTCCTTAGCTTCCTAGATGGCAATTACCTTAGGCATCCAATACTAAGGTAGTTATCTTAAGATCTTCTTTAATAACTTGGCCTCTTCATACTTTTTTCCTAATTTCTTTAGCCCATTTATTATCTTTTGGAATCTTCCAAACATATTCAATATTGTCTCTAATTCTTTCATGTTGAAAGATTCATATTCCTGCACAAGAAGGTTAATTTTAGTTTCTTTTGCTTAATTTGTTCTTTCATGTGCAACCTACAATTTATCCCAAATCTACTTACCAGAATCATAGGAGGACATCTTCTTGAACTCAGAAGGAGATAGAGTGCAGTAGAGGCAACTTTTTGCCTTTGCATCTCTTTCTACTGCCTGTATGTCCTCAGGGGTGTATTTATCTTCGATATAGATGACAACTTTGCGATTCTTGATAATAAGCCATAACTAGTAGTTTGTGACAATCATAAAATTTTGCATACATATCTTCAAGTACCCATAGTTGGTACTATAAAAAATGGGCATCTGGAAGTACACTATCCCTTAGCTGAAGTGTTGTGTTAACTGGCCATTAGGGATTACTTCACAAGTTAAAATATCAATGATTAAGGATAACTAGTGAAGCCCACCCTTGTAGATGGTGGATCAAGAGGGGGGGGGGGGGGGGTGTGAATTGAGCCTTTAAAAATTTTTGGCCAAAAAAAGAGTAGTGCTAACAAATAAAAGAGATAATCACACAACATGCTAAGATAGTATTTTTATAGTGGTTTAGCCTTTCTCTTAGGTTCTTACTCCACTTCTCTGGCTCAGTTTATTTCACTGTATTTAGGGTCTACCAACACTTTGATCATCTCACTTTGATAAAAAATTACACTTATTAGTTTTCAAAGCTCACCAACTAACTTTTACAAACTCTAGTAAGTTTCCCTACTTGATGTTCAATAATAAATTGCAAGCCCCTTGCTTATAAATGAGAAGATCAGAAAATGAATGTGTACAAAAATAAATGCCTCTTGATAGGTAAAGTGTACAAAGTTTAAGAATAGAAGTAATAAATGAAATAATTAAAATCTAGAGATTCAATATCCGAGAAGAATGTAGATGGCTTTGAATGTTGTTCAAAAAGTAGCACAGTGGAGTTGAGATCTTTTAGAAGAAAACTTAATGCTAGTGTAAATGCTCTTTGTTTACTTGTCCAACTTTTGGAATGTCTTCTGATTACTTCTTTTATACTGAGATTCAAAATCTACCTATTGATAAAGATGACACTCATTAAATACGAGAGAACATTCAAATTTTTGACTATTGTAGCATTCCTGTGACTTTAGTGCATTTGAAGTAAAGACTTCAAAGGTCTAGATGGATGGTATGCGTTTGTGGGCTCTTCTTTGGAAATTCTGAGTCTTTGTGCTATTTGGAGTTTTCACTACTTCAGACCCTCTAAAGTAATAACTTTAGATCCTCTGAAGAGATGGAATTTTTCGATTTTATGCTGCTTGCGAATGACTCGAACTGGTGTTATGTTGTTATGTTTTTATGTTTTGTTTTGTTTCTTTGAGTAGTTTTATGATTGTGTTATTGTGTCCAGCTAATTGTGGTTGTGTTAGTCTATGAAAAATGCAAAAAATAATAATAACAAAAAATTATGTTTTGATCATCTATTCAGGGTCATCGTAGAAAACCATTGATCTGTAAGAAATAGTTAATAAGGATTAAGATGAAAATGATGGAAATCATTAATGTCTATATACTTGACCTTATTACTTGTCTTATTTACTATAGATTCCTTATACACATTGATCACATGGCCATTTCTTTTGAAAGCATTGAGTACTTAGCATCAGTTAGGTGACTAAGCATGCATAACTCAGTTGAACTCTAGAATTCATTATAATTAGTGATTGACATAAACAGTAGATACCAAAGAAAAGCATGTATAAAGTTTCATCATTTAATTAGGGGGATCACATTTCCATAAATTGAAAAGAAAATAAGTTTATGGGTGTGGTAGTAATACAACTCAATTTCTTAGTGGGGGGGGGGGATCACATTCTGAAGAATTTAAAAGAAGATAAATATGAGGAATCTAATAATAATAGAGACCACAAAAAGAAAAACATCATATGCATATCTACTGCAGTTTCTCTTAATTTGTGAATTCATAGGGTTTGCATTAAACATGTATTATTTGGTTACATGAATGAATATGTGTATGTAATGATTAGATTAAAATGCCTATAACTATTGCAAATGCACTTAGAATCTAATGTAGAAAGGACAATGCTCAGGTTGAAACTCTAGACATATATGATAGTTTGAAATATTCTTCTTGAGCATATTAATTTTTATTGAGGTTTTTGGACGATGAACTTGATCGATGTATCTTGTGTTCTTTTGAAAGTTTATTCTTTTATTTTACGTGAGGATGAGAAAATGAGTAAATTTTGGCATATTTGATAAGTAAATTTTATTCACTTATGTTTCATATTATTCAAGCTTGTTTAATTGTTTGTTCTTGAGAATTTTATATATTTTTCATATGGTTTTATTGGTTTTTATGGGTGCTATGGATGGAGAAAGAAATGGAGCGAAACTAAGGAATAAAAGTGCAACTCAAAGATTGAAGAAATGGAGTAAGGAAGAAGCATAGGAAGTGGGTAGATAGGCTAGCCCAACTTGATTAGGACACTTTATGCAAGCAGAACTTTTGGCATCGTGGTGCTGGCGCCAGTCTAGATTTTCAGCTACCTCTAGTGTTGGGTTTTTAAGGTAGTACAAAGGGATTCTAGGGAGACTTCTTCGGCTAAGTTTTGGGGAGTCTTTGGCTAGGTTTTCTATTTTTTTTAGGGGATTTTGAGGAGGCTTTGAAGAGAAGAAGATCGAGTGTTGATGATCAAGAGAAAGTGCTTGGATTCAAGGATTGAAAGTCAAGCAGAAAAAGGAAGATTTTGATTTTCTCTATTTCAATTGCTTCTTTCCTTGTAATTGGGGATTTCATTTTGGACTGGAATCATGATGATATTGAACATTTATTTGCCTGATTTACTTACATCATGAGCTAATCTCCTCCTTTCTAGAGAGAAGATGAAGTTTATGTGAAATTCATGGATTAATTAATGATTTGCTTGATTGACATTGCAATTTGGTTTATTTGCGATGTTTGGTGTTTAGTGCTTTCAATTGATTGGTCATCTATTGAATGATCATGTATTTAGGGTTTGAAACTCAAGGGAGCTAACCTCAAATAGGATCTAGGCATCATAACATAAAATCATAGATGACTCAGGAGAGCTTCTATGTTTTATGAAATCTTTATAGAGAATCATAGATCTTAGTGCATATCCATTATTCTGATTTTTATAGGGATATAAAAATTAGTATATTGGGAATAGATACTTGACCTAGCACTCGGGAGAGGGGGTCAAGTGAATTGGGATTCTCAATTTATAAACCAACGAAAAGATCAATCGGAAATGAGTTAAAACATCATGAAGGAAGCATAAATGAAATGAACCCTTTAGAATCTTTACAAATTAATTTATTCTATTCAAGCCTATCTATTTTATTTGTTATTCAATTATTCATTTCTTAGTCATTCAGACAAAGTTAGAATTATTCAAAGCAATAGCTAGTGATAAATTAAAATACATAATTTCTGTGGATACAACAACGCTCTCATCACTACATTACAAAACTTGACATCTTACACTTGCGGTATAATATGCAATGAACATCTATATACTCTGAACTCAACTTCACTTGTCTTCAAAAGTATTCTTATGCATCTGAAATCCTCTGAAACTTGATTCCATCATCTAAAGTAGTTAGAGAGTTTCCAAACATGAATTTCAGATCCTCTAAATGTTGACATATCTTTTGAAACTATCTTTCTTAATTTAAGAGTTACTTTGTTTCCTCTAAAATCTTTTTGTAGCATTTTGATATGTTATCTTAGTGCATTCTCTTCATTTTCTTCCTCTGAAAACTAACTTGTGGTGGATTATAGGTAGAAGTGATGTTGTGTATGTTGTCCAACACTTCTGAAATTACTTCCTTAGCTTAAATTATCTATTTTTAAACATATATCTGCAACACTTGGAAAGTAACTTAATAGTACCTTAACTTTTCACTCATGTGTTTGATCATCATTAAAACTTAGCTAAATACGTTCATCATCAAAATCAAGCTAAGTAAAGGGTTAGACTCAACACTACTCAAGCAACAAGCATTCAAGCCTTCAAGCTCTCAAATCTTCAAAATTCCTCACTAAAGGAAACTCAACCATTTCTTGGGAAGCAAAATCTACACTTAGAGTGAGCATTAATTATCTTTAAAAGTCTTCACCTGTGCCATCAAAAAAGCATTGTATAAAATTGTAACTTTTTTACTTTCATATTTCCATTGCTTATTAGCTTGAGTTGGTGTTGAAGGCCAAGCTAAAGAAGAGCAAGCGTAATTGTTGGAGTTGTTGGTTCCAAAGATTAGGCAAAAACCCAAGGGGTGAGGGGTGAATTGGGTACTTAAAAATTATTGCTTAACCCCTTTAGAATTAATAGTACCTCAAGTAATCAATCACTCAGTCGACTAAAGCACAAGTAAATAAGATACATAGCTTTTTATAGTAGTTCGACTAAACACTTTACTCTACTTTTTCAAGAACACTTTCCTCTTAATGTCTTGGGTTCCACTATTGCAATAGCACAAATTCAATAGTGCTCCCAGTGCTCTTCTAGATTCCAGCTCTTGGGGGCATAAACATAGTATTCCCAGCACTCTTCTAGATTCTAGCTCTAGGGGGCATATTCATAATGCTCCCAGCACTCTTCTAGATTCCAGCTCTAGGGGGCATGAATAAATAGCTCTTGTCTACACTTAGATAGTCATAGCTCTTACTGAGTCTAGTCTTAATTACTAGCTTAAGGAATTTATAAAGAATGAATATCAGAAGTTGAAGCACTGGTATTTCACAATAAGCACAAGAGAAGGTTTCTGAAAATTAAATGCAGAAGATCTTCCTAAAACGTGGTTGGGAGCCTTCAAAGAAAGTTGAGGAAGGTTTAAATACAAGGCTTTTGACTCGTGAAGAATAACAAAAGGTTTAGCTTAGATCAGTAAATGCTCTCAAGAGAATTTTGAATATTTTCCTTAATGCTTTGGGTTATTTTCTCCTGCTCCAATGATGCTTCATTTATAGTTGCTTTGAATTCCTACTCTTGGTGGTAGGTGAGCTCCATTAATGATAAAAGACCATTCTGATTAGCATATTCAAATTCTCTGACTTCTACTTAATCCTCATCTATTGAAATGCTTACAGTGCTGACCTTAGAGAAAATGATTTTTGGTTTCTTAATAAGCTTTGCTCGAGGTATTATTGCAATGACTGACTCTTTCATCAATATGGAAAAGGCATTATTAATGCTGAATAAAGACCAATGATTTGGCTTGACCATTACTCATCTTTTACTTATGATAGATGAAGTATTTGTCTAGTTATTCATCAGACAAAGTTCCTGTTTGTCTTTCATAAGTAACATACGAATCATAAAGATGTTGTTTCATCACATCGTCTGATAGATTGTCTATTGTAATTAACAGATATGCAAATGAATTATCCTTTCTAGTGCTTTGTCTTATGGATTGTCTATTGAACTGTAGAAGCATAGATGACTTGTTTCTTTAGCACTTTGTCTGTTGAGTTATCTATTGTAAGTAACAGACAAAATGTTGGAGCGTAAACAGATTTCCTTCATTGCTTCGTTTGATGATTTTTCTGTTATAAGTGACAGACTAAACATTAAGGTGCAAATGAATTTTCTTCACACCTTCATCTGTTAGGTTGTCTGTTGTAGATAATAAATGAGCTTAGTTGAACAGACAAATGCCATTGCTCTACCAGATAAAATTTTTGCTCTTTCATATGACCTTCACTTCTCCACTTTGTTTATTCATAGCAAACGATCATTGGCTCACTTATAATAGATCTCCACTAGGTTGTCTTTGCTCTACCATATGACCTTCACTACTCCACTGGAAGATCTTCACTTCTCTGCCTTTGTCTATTCTCAATAGAAGACCATTGGCTTAACTGTGGCTTGCTTATGATAGACAAAGTCTATTGTATACACACTACTTTGCATCCATCAGATATAATCTTCCACTTTGATAGACGAATGGAAGCAGCTAAATCCTTTTCATTCATGCTTTGTTTATAATAGCACTTCATCTTTTGCTTCTTTACTTAGCCAAGCTTGAATCCTTGAAATATGTTTTTTGTGCTCGTTTTTCATAAGACTTACAACTTGATTCTGCATACTAAAATCTTGGCATCAACCATTAATATATCATCTTTAATCAAGTTTTATTTGTCATCAAAACCATGCGTTTATACCAACATTCTCCTCATTTTTTATGATGATAAAACTTGATTAAAAATTTTCTCATGAAAGATAATCTCCCCCTGAATGTATGTACTCTAAAAATGTTGCAAAGTTTAATCATTCCTCAAGTTGCCTTCTTCTGATATTTTCCTTATCTTGTTTTATATATATTCTCCCCCTGATTATTTAAAGATTATGCATTTTTACATTCTCTTTTTTAGATTATTTGCATATTAAGCAAAAAGAAACATCCACTCCAAGTAAGACACACACACAAAGAAAAGTAGCCAGAAAATAATGAAAATATGTCACTTTACTTCAGTACAAGCAAAGCTACAAACAAAGATAAAAATAACTTAGCCTGCATTGCAAGGATAAGAGAGGTTATGTGTGAGACCGCAAATGAGGGGAGGTAGGAAGAAGAGAACTTTGTATAACAATGGGTGATGCAAAGTTTCAAGGAAGGGAATAGGGGAAGGAGATGATAATGAGGCAATTAGAGACTCCTTTCCTTTCTCTTTAAGGGCCCAAGCTAATGATGAAGTTGGTTCCAGGGGTAAAGTTGGCTCAAATATAAATCATATTCTTGAGAGCCACATCTTGAAGAGAAATACTTTTGATGGTAGAGGTGATCCGGAGCATTGTTACAAACAAAAGTAATATCATCCCAGCAAGAGAGGTGAGAGAACTTCCTTTGGTGCTTCAATTTCCACCATTCGATGGTCTTCTTACTAGTTCTTCCTAAATGCCCTTCCTTGAGTTTTTTCATCTTTCTAGTGCAGAGAAGGACTATTAGTTGTGGGTTAAAATAGATTGAAAGTGGGGGAACTATGAGGTAGTTGATATGATATTTTAATAAAGAGAGAATAACTCATGCTAAAAATAGAGTCTGATATGATAACTATCGATGTAAATTGATTTTGACAAGAAATCAAGGTGTACTCGACCTTGAAAAACAAGATTTAGATGAAGTGATAGTAGAGTATTATAGAGAAATAACTGACTTCGTCTAAGACAAAGTTTAGTCACATGAAGGTATATTCAACATTGCAATTTCATAAAGACATTAAAATTTTCATTCTCAGATGATCACATTAGTCATGCCTAATTCTCCTCTAATGTTGCAGAAGGTGTCTAATAATAGTGGCTTAGTAAAAATGTTAGCAAGTTGAGCATTTGTTAGCACATATTCTAAGCATATATCATGTTTTTCTACATGATCTCTAATAAAGTGGTGCCTAATTTCTATATACTTGGTTCTCAAATGTAGAACAGGGTTCTTTGTCAAGCATATTGCATTAGTATTATCACATTTGATGGGTATGTCTCTATAGCTTAGTCCATAATCAAGAAGTTATTGTTTCATTTATAGCAATTAAGCGTAACAACTTCCAGTTGCTATATATTCGGCCTTTGCTGTAGAGAGAGCAACACTACTCTATTTTCTAGAGAACCATGATACTAGACTGTTTTCTAGGAATTGACAGGTTCCACTAGTACTTCTTCTATCAACTTTATATCCTCCAAAGTCAACATCTGAATATCCAATGAGTTCAAAACCAGTTCCCTCGGGATATTAGAGTCCTAGATTTGGTGTGTCAACCAGATACTAAAAAATTTGTTTCACTATTGTAAAATGAGATTCTCTAGGACTGGACTAAAATCTAGCATACAGGCATACACTACAGAGAATATTTGGTCTAGATGCAGTAAGATAAAGAAAAGATCCAATCATACTTCATTATTATTTTTTTTACAAGTTTACCCTTTTTGTCTTTGTCTAGCCTTATTGATGTGCTCATTGGAGTGCTTTCTGCCTTAATTTCTTCCATTTTGAACTTCTTTACCATCTCTATAGTATACTTGGATTAGTAAACGTAGTTTTCATCATCTCTTTGCTTGATTTGCAATTGAAGGAAGTAGTTCAATTCTACTATCATACTCATTTTAAATTCAGCCTGTATGATCTTTAAGAAATCTTGACAAATTTTTTCATCAGTTGCTCCAAATATAATGTCATCCACATAACTTTGAACTATCAAGATATCCTTGTCAATATTTTTGATAAACGAGGTAGTGTTAACTTTTCCTCTCTTGAATTTATGATCACTTAAAAATTTGCTCAACCTTTCATACCGAGCTCTTGTAGCTTGTCTCAAACTATATAATGCTTTGGTGAGCTTATAGACATGATCTAGTTGATCATCATTTTCAAAACAAGGGGGTTGCTCTACATACACTTCTTCACTTAAATATCCATTTAGAATGCACTCTTTACATCTATCTAAAATAACTTGATGTTCTTATTGGATACAAAAATGAGTAGCATTCTAAAGGCTTCCGATCTAGCTACAGGGGCATATGATTCTTCAAAGTTAATTCCTTCTTCTTGGGAGTACCCCTTAGCAACTAATTATACCTTGTTTCTTACAACTAACCCACTCTCATCTAGTTTGTTTCTAAATATCCATTTAGTTCCAATTACATCAATATTCTTTAGTTTTGGAACTAATTCCCATACTTTGTTACTTTCAAATTGGTTAAGCTCTTCTTGCATTGCAATAATCCAATTTTCATCATTTAAAGCTTGATCAATGCTTGGTTAAATTGTAGAAATGAAAGCATGATGACCATATACATTTTGCATAGATTTTCTTATTTTGACAACATCATAAAAATTTCCTATGATTTGTTTTCTAGGATGAGCACTAATAAATCTCAAGTTAGTAGGAGGTTGATAGGGAATATTACCTACTCTTACCTCCTCTTCATTTTCTGAACTTTGTATGTCTTCACAGTTTGTGTCATCCTCTTGATACTTCAATTTGATCTTCTTCATATTTGTTGCAGCTTCATCTTCATCATTATTACACTCCTTTCTTGGGGTTACATTTGCTCCACCAAATTTAACATGTATAGACTCTTCTACAATCTATTTTTTCTTAATGTAAACTCTAAATGCCCTACTGTTAGAAGATTAACCAAGAAAGATTACTTCATTGCTTTTGGATCAAACTTTTCAAAGTTATCTTTTCTATTATTTAGCACATAGCATGAGCATCCAAAGGAATAAAAATATAAGATATTTGGTTTCCTTCCTTTTCAAAGCTCATATGGGGTTTTGTTTAAGATTGTTCTTATGATAACCCTATTCAGCACATGGCAAGCTATACTAATTGCTTCTCTCCAGAATCTTTTAGACAAATTACTTTCATTCAACATGGTTCTTATCATTTTCTGAATTGTCTGATTCTTTCTTTTAATAAATCCATTTTTTTGAGGAGTTCTAGAACATAAGAAACTATGGTGAATCCCTTTTTCATCAGAAAAATTAATAAATTTTATATTTTCAAATTCAATTCCATGATCACTATTGATAGACACAATAGACATTTGTTTCTCATTGTGAACTAGCTTTGAAAATGTATAAAATATTGAAAATGCTTCATCTTTGCTAGTCAAGAGAATTACCCATTTAACTCTAGAGTAGTCATCCACTATTACATATACATATCTTTTTCCTCCAAGAGTGACAATGTCTGATGGTCCAAATAGATCCATTTGCAATAGTTCCAGAAGTCTGGATGTAGACACCTCATTTTTAGGATGGAAGGATACTTTGGTTTGTTTTGACAATTGACAAAATTTGCATATTTAATTTTTATCATAGTTTTGGTAGACCAATCACATGATCCTTTTTCCATAAAGATCTGATATTTGACATATTGATGTGTCCCATCCTTTAATGCCATGCCCATGGATCATCTTTGACTGCAATTAAGTATTTTTCAACAATATCATCTAGTTGTACTAGATAAATATTTCCATGCCTTTTTCCACTAAACAATAGATCATTGTCTATACTGAATGCATTACATGCAGATGGTTCAAACATAACTTTGTGACCCTTATCACATAATTGACTAATATTTAATAAATTTGCTTGAGTCATTCTACATATAATACATTCTCTATACATGCATTTAATAAACCTTACCTATTCCTTTGATGAGGCCTTTATCATTGTTGCTGAATGCTACAGTTCCTCCATTTATTGGCTTTAATTCTTTTAATAGTTTTTTATTCCCAGTCATATGTCTCGAGCAACCACTATCCATGAACTAAGCATTATTAGACATAGCTTTGAGACTTACCTGCATTCAAAGCAAGTTTTCTACTTACCTCTTTAGTACCTAAGTATTGGGTCCAATAATGTTAGTGGAATTGTGTGTGCAAGAAGCTTGTGTGTAACCCTTACATTTTCATCTCATTTTTGCACCTTTTGCTTGCATCTTTTGGCATAGCAACCATACACTTTATGTTTAATTTGTTGCAAAAATAACAAGTATTTAGAATTTTGCTAAGTGCATTATATTCCACCGGTTTCTTTACCCAGGGATAATCCATGCACTTTCTAATATTTGGACAATTTTCCCTTTCATCTATGAGGTTCACTCCCTTAGACCATCCAGTAAATTTTTGTGAGTTTTCATCGTCTGACTGTTCACAACCAACTCCCTTTTTGTTAGTTTGATCGATCATTCTCATGAACTTGGCCATAGATTCTCCTGGATTGGAGAATTTGCTCAACATATTGTTTAATATTTCTATCTCCTTGTTCAAATTCCCAACCCATTTTTGTAGAGATAGATTTCTTTCTACTAGAATAGAATTTACTTTAATAGTTGCAGTAAAGTATCTTTTCTTTTGAGTAAATTTCTAGCCAAGTGATTTGAACTCGTTGAAGAGAGAATTGTATGATTATTGTAACTCATCAAACTTTTTGCATTTGACACAAGTGTTATTTGAGCTTGAAGAGTCAGAACTATAAGAGTAGTAGGAGTTTACCTCTGTCTCCAGCTCCATTGTGCATTGCTGCTTGATGGTGATTTAATTTATTGATTTATTCTCCATCTGGGCCATGCAACATATTCTTGCAAGGTGTCCAATTTTAGTGTTACCTTTCTTAATTGAGCTTATCCTTGATGAGTCTTTATCATTCATATATAATCCTCTGTCTTGGTTTCTTCAAGACTTCTTGAAGTGTTTTTTTCCCTTTCATCCTTCTCATTCATATATACTTTTTCTTCATTAGGACACTCAGGAGACATGTGTTCGATCCCTCCACATCTATAGCATGTAGGGAGATCCTTGATGAGTGAATTTCATTTACTTATATTTTGTATTTTTAAGCTTAATTCTATGCAATCTTTAATTATTTTAATGCCAATTTCACATGTTTTTATTGTGTTTAGGTTAGTGGAAGAGTGGAGAAAAGGAGAGAAAGCAAGTAAATATGGTGCTGCAAAGCAGTGAAGGAAGGCAAACACAGCAGCAAGGGAGCAGAGCTGAAGTTGCAAAGGAACAGAAGGATTAGTGTGGTGGAGCCGCCGGTGCCAGCGGCTGATCAAACCACAAGATTAATATTTTTTATTATTTTTCCAGAATGATAAATTTTTAAGCCCTATTTTTAGTAGTTTTTGAGAGAGTGAGATTCTATGCTTTTTCTTTTTCTTGGAGGCTACTCTAAGGAGATTTTGAGGAGAAAAGAAGGAAATTCAAGAAGAGCGAAGGCAATTCAAGAAGGCTAATTGTAGTATGATGTTCTTCATGAAGGGAGTATCTTTTATTTTCTTCATGAACTAATTCCTTCTTTCTAGGGTGAAAATGTAACCATTTTTTATAAACCTTATTATTTGGATTATTGATTATTTAATTCAAGTTTGTTTTTTTATTCATGAATTTTATTTTAATCTTTTGATTTATGTAATTGCATGATCACCAGTTTCATAAATCTTATTGATTGTCAATGCATGGTTAAGGCACACAATCCTAACGCACAACTATTCTACTTGGTTCATAGTTCTTGATCATAGTGGATTTTCAATTAAATTATGCTACACACCATAGGTAATTGGAATGAGTGAAAGTGCTTGATTTAAACCTATGCACCAAATGGTAATAATCATATCATAGAAAGAACAAACCTAAGTAAGTATTGAATCCAATATCCAAAAAGCAAGGGGAGCCATTAAGTGGTGAAATCTGAACCCTAGACCTTTTCCACTTGCAATCTATCCTATATCATTCTATAGCCCTAAATTTTTTATTATTTTCTTAGTTTATCATTCTTGTTAGTTCAAACCAACAATCCATCTTTTCAAAGTTAGTTTTAGCTAGTAACTCAATTTAATTAAATTTGTTTGTTATTCTTTATGGGATCGACCCTTGCTCACGATACTATACTGCTATACACTCTTGCACTTGTGAGGTATTGTAATTTGAACCACCAATCCTTCTTTCTTTCAGCCATTTTCTTCTATTGTCTAGGTTGTCTCCTTGAGGTGTTGCCTTTGCTGCTTCTTGTAAAATTTTTAAAATTTTTGACCAACATGGCCATATCATCTTCAACTTGTGATACCAGATCACTCCTCCTTTCTTTGGTCACTTTGAAAGTAATACTTTTCTTTGGCTTTGTTGGCTCCTCTCTCTTACTTTTGATCAGCAGCTTGTGTGACATCAATGAGTTGATGAGATCGTCCACCAGAAGAGTGTTGAGGTCCTTTGCTTCTTCTATTATTGTGATCTTCTGGTTCCATGATTCTGGTAGTGTCCTTAGTATCTTCATTACCTATTCAGAATTTGTGACTTCTTTTCCCAATCCTTTTAAAGCGTTAGTAACTTTGAAAAAATGAGCATACATTTCTGATATACATTTTCCTTCTTTCATTCTAAAATTGTCCAGTTCTCCTATCGACATATTTCTTTTAGCTCCCTTGACTTGTGAGGATCCTTCATATATAGACACTAATTTATCCCAAATACCTTTTGCAGTAGCACAAGAGAATCCTCTATCAAACTCAGATGAAGATAGTCCACAAAATAAAGAGTTCATAGCCTTTACATTATTCTTAACTACGGTGGCTTCCTCTTTAGTCCATGCATCTACTTTAGTAGCGGGAAGAGTGATTCCAACTTTAATAGCTTTCCAAGACTCAATATCATTAACTATAATAAATTACTTCATCCTCAACTTCTAGTAAGCAACATTCGTTCCATCAAATAAGGGTGGCCGGATAGACATTTGCCTCTCGGTGAATATTTGTAATGAGGATGATGGCTTTGCTATTGGATTACTACAATTGTTTATGTAGTCTGCATTGATACAACTTGTTAATCTCGAAGACTAAGCAAAAACCCAAGAGGGAGGGGTGAATTGAGTACTTAAAAATTATTGCTTAACCCCTTTATGATTAATAATTCCTCAAGCAATCAATTACTCAATTGACTAAAGTGCAAGTAAATAAGACACATGAATTTTTATAGTGGTTCAAGTAAACACTCTACTCCACTCTTCTAAGAACACTTTCCTCTTAGTGTTTTGGGTTCCACTATTCCCAATAGTAGAAATACAATAGTGCTACTAGCACTCCTCTAGATTCCAGTTCTAGGAGGCATAAACACAATGCTCTTAGCACTCTTCTAGATTATAACTCTAGGAGGCGTATTCATAGTGCTCCTATCACTCTTCTAGATTTCAGCTCTAGCGGGCATGAATAAATAGCTCTTGTCTGCACTCAGATAGTCATAGCTCTTCTTAAGTCTAGCCTCAACTACTAGCTCAAGGAATTTACAATCAATAAATATCTGAAGTTGAAATATAGGTATTTCATAATAAGCACAGGGGAATTGAGGTAATACACAGTGTTTTACAAAAAAATCGCTATGGAAGACTGACTAGAGTGACATGAACTCAAGTAATGACTTTGAGAAAAGTCATGTATATGACTTGAATGACTAATATAGCATGATTATTATGTATAATGTGATTTGTATGAGATATTAAATCAAAATTTTGAGATAGTTTTGGAATTTCGAACTACTGAGTTAAATGTTCAGGTAAAAAACACTTAAAAGGTGATTTTCATAAAATTATCGAAATTTCAATGAATGAATAGCCTTAGTTGATGTTTAAGGTGTTTGAAATATGCTCATATGGATATTAGTAGAGTTCGGGTCATGATTTTTACAAATTTCATCATTATGAGCTATGTAAATATATTTAAAAAAAAGGAACTGAATAAGTGATTTTTTAGAATTGAATGCAAATGAAGTGGTGAATAGTATGAACATGTTCCATTTCATGCACATGAGGTGTGTGAAGTGATTGGTTTGATATTTGAAGTACTTTTTGTGAAATGGGACCATTGATGATTTTTATAAGTAAGAGATTTGAAACTGAATAGCTCCTTGTAATGAATGAGTGATTAGTTGAGTTTGGGGGTGAGATTTAATCTCTTAAATAACAAAATTTGGATGATTATGCATGTGATTAATGAAAAACGACATGATTAATAGTTTAATGAAAAAGGATTTAAGAAAAATTGGAATAGATAGAGTTTTGAAATGAAGAAAAATGGGGTAGCAAGTTAATGCCATGGCATAGAAAAGGTGTGTCACAGCACAACTTTAGAAGGGGGAAATATGGGCATCTAGCAGGTGTAGTGTCTCGACACAGGGGGTCAATGCTGTGACACAATGTTAGCAAGAAAATTTTGGGGCATTCAGTGGATTTAGTGTCATGGTACTGTGCCGTGGAATTGGGGCAAACAGCGAAGTCTTTGCTACGGCACAACCCCGATGGTGTGTCGGAGCACTAGAAAAATTTAACTTTGTAAGGGTTGAACCATTTTGTTTTTGTTATTTTTCCATTCCGTTCTTCTTCTCTATGCCCAACCCATATCCTAGGTCCATTATGCTCAATCTCATGCCATTTTCACTAGAAAATTGCCTTGTCTAAATGGAAAATGGAAGAAATATTTGATTTCCATCAAATGGAAGATGCAATGTGGAGCTGGGAGTTTGGTCCTTTGTTTAGGAAAAATGGCTACACTTGTCAGTTAAGGTAAACCCAATCCCCCAACCATATTTTAGATTTTTGAATTTTAGGGTTTGGAACCCGACTTGTATATAATGGATTTTTGGGATTAAATTGAGGTATATGATTATTAATCCATTGGGGAATGATGTAATAGATTGATTATGGCAATTTGGCATAAGAAATTATGAATTTGGCATGGTTAGGGTTTTTATGCATAGTGAAAAATTGAGAGATTCTTGATTTTTGTGAAATTAACCATGGGGTAAATGTGTAATGGCATATTTATCATGTTTTAGAATATGTTTAAACTGAATTGGACTAATGGAATTGAAATTATGATTATGCCCTAGTTAGAGGTTAAAGAGGGTTTTTGTGTTTGGGCCATGTGAGCCACAAATCGATAACATTAAATGTTTAATTTGATTGTCATTGAAGTTAATTACATGTCAGTTATATCATATGATAATTACATATGATTAGAAATGGAATTATTTAAGAACTCTTACTGAAATGTATGATTTACATTGTGCCTATTAGTCATTTGATAAAATTGTCCCATTGAAAGATAATTCAAGTTTGATTATAATCTTAAGACCCTTATAGAAGTCATTTGGGACTTAACGTTTAAGTGGTATGTTGTAAATGGTAACTATATGTTGAGTACATTGATTTTGATTGTATATTGATGAGAATACAATTATACATTTGGAAAAAAGACATGATTAGCAATAAGATCAATTCAATGTATGTTTATAAATGAATGCGATTATTGCTATATACAAGATGATTTGAGAAGGATGAAAAGTAATGGAGCTAGAAGAGTGTATGATAATTCGTCAAAAGGTAAATAGGCATTTGTTTCCATTAGATGACTAGGGATAATGTTTATCCCTTTTTGTTTGAAATCTGGGCATGTATGTTTTTATTAGGGATAATCGATATCCCATGTTTACTTAAGATTGATATTGTTTGATTGATGTTGTTTAGTTTTTAGAGATAATAAGTACCTCTTGGTTTTATAAAAATTGATGTTTGGTTTATCTTCAACATCTAATGTGAGGGATAAAGATTATCCCTTTATTGTATGTTTAATTTGAAGATTGGTTCAATATGAGCTTAATTGATTGTATGGAAATAACATGAAATTCTTTATTTAGTTTAATTGATGAACATATATCTGTTTATGATTATTTATAATTATGGATATTGATTATTTGATATGAAATTTGCTATTTGTGGATTAACTATTATTTATGACATTTGCCTACTTACTAAGTTGCCCGGACTCACGCCTTCTTGTTTAATGTTTAGCTAATAGGCCAAGTAAAGAATCCCCATTGTGGATTGGGACTGGTAAGTAGGACTAGAAGACATATTCTGGTGGTGTGACTGAATGTTGGCATTAGAATCCCATTGTATTTTATTTAAATGCGAATTTATATAATTGTATAAAATTATAAATGATGTATAAAGAGAAGTGTTGTCATGTCTTACTAAAGGATTTATACGATTGTGATAACATGATATGTTTTCCCTATAGTGTAATGCCATCATGGTGTGATACAAATTTTGGGTTGTGGGTAAATTGGCCTAGTGAGGTATTTATGATTTAATTTTTAATTATTGAAACTATAGTTTTATGTTTGATTTGGGATTGTAAACATTGATGTTTAATAATGTATTTGATAAGTGATGTATATCAGGTATTGATATTGACATTTTAGTGGAAACTCTATTGAAATTTTATAAGAAAAATAGAGAATAATGTAGGTGTCCTAGAATGGGACCTAAACACCCCCACTCTAAAAGTGGGTAGATTTTGGTGCAAAATGGTAGGTCGTACGTCAGAAAGCGGGGCATGATAGAGTGGTATTAGTGCCCAATAACTTATCTATGTGATAAGCTTAAGTTGAGAAAAGAGCCTAGAACCATGATGGCAAAGGTTGTTAGAAAAAATAGGAAATGACATGTCAGTACAATTTGATGAATTTATGGAAAATATGGAAGAACATTAGAAGTATGTTGAGGGCGTGAGTTAGGGAAAAGAGATACTTTGAATTTTGCTATAAATGTCATTTGGTTTGACTGTTGCTTATATGAATGGTTAGGGTATGACATAGATGATTTAGATATAAAATGAATATGATGATGTTATGATAGCATAAGGATGATTGGATTATGTATCTATTTGATGATATGAAAAATGTTATTATCAGAGTAGTGCAGTGAAGTGTGTTGATGCTTATATGCATCTTGTTGAGTGTTTGAACTATTAGTGTGTTATAAGGCTGACAATTGAATTCAGTTTGGTTGTCTAAGTGATTTGATATTGAATCATTGGATTTCTTTGGTTTAAATGGTTGTGTTAACTTTGTTGGTTATTTGATTATTTTAATTAATCCTAGCATGTTATAGCAACATAATTATGTATTTAGCTCAAAATTGACAAGAACTATGTAGTGAATAATATATTTGAATTTAAGGACTCATTAATGGATTTTGATTATGATGATCGACATATTTATATATAATTGAATAACTTTGTTGTGAGTAATTGAATTGAATGAATTGGATAAGTGATAGTGACTATCTCACTTATTTGAGTCCATGAGGATTATTGTAAGTGATGTACTGATGTTATTAAATTGGAAGGATTAAAGTTTATATTTTGTATATTCGTTTGCAAGCGGTTTATCTAGCTATTTGTGAAATTGAGTGTTATTGTGATATTGTATTATATGACAAAATGATGTGAATTATAATTGATAGAAAATTTTATATGAGAATTATTGAATTTGAAATTGTTGATGTTACTTTACTTTGCATTCCATCATAATTATGGTGGGAAGTTGTGTTATGAAAAGCACCTTGTAAATTGGTTTAATGTGTGGGATGGGAATGCATGTTGGGATTTGGATAGTGGTTAGAATACAATTGTTATATAATTGAATTTAGATGTTTGTTCTAGGAATGGATCGATATATTGAATAAGTTATATAATGAATGAAATTTGATGTATTTGTAATGTGCAATGATATGATGTGCCCCATGCGGCATTTGAGTTTGTGCAATAGTAGAAGGATTGGAGATTTGTATGGTGTCGGGATGGCACAAAGGTGTGAATATTGTGAAGGTTTGGTTATTTGACTAAGGTTTGAGCCGAATTGGTTATTTAGTAAATTTTTATAATCAACTATTGGATAAAGATTGGACATTTGATTATTTGATTGAGTTTAGATATTTTCCTAATTGATATTTGATTATTTAATTAAGGCTTAGACGCATGGCTAAGGTTTATGCTTGTATTTGGATGCCTCTCAAAATAGGATTGATATGTGTTTGAGGTTTGGATTCCTACTAAAATTTGCTTGTTGTATATTTGGGTTTGGACATGCCTGTCGAGTTGGCTATTTTGGTTATTTGGGATCCCGCCCCTCTCCGAGCTTTATTTGTTTGATGCCACCTTTCATGGTGAAGAAGCCTGATCAGCCTATTGTAGGAATCCTTTGCTTATTTGGTAGGGGTAGATAGAAAACTTGCAATCCCTGGGTTGCTATGACGGCAAGATACTAGAGATGACATTAATTACGTTGGCATGGATTTGGTAACATTCGTAGTCGGGGTTGTAGGGATGAACCAAATCACACCAACATTGTAAACTAGTTGAGTTCACTTAATGGTGATTGCCACTTGATTTGGTTTAGATCACCTTATTTGAGTGTGGTTGCCACTTTGTTGTGGTTTAGATCACCTTGTTTCACAATGATTGCCACTTGATTGTGTTTTAGACCACTTTATTTGCCCAATTGATTATGGTTGCCACTTAAATGTGGTTTAGACCACTTTATTGTAACCTCTCAAGCATGGTATTGATTGGTAACAACCTAGATTAGATGAATGACTGAGAATAAAAATATGCATATAAGTATATGAGATAGTGATGAGGATAACTCAAATATGAGTAGAGTTAATTTGAGATGAATCGTAGTTTAATAGACTCTTAGTTAGAAATTTTGTTATTATTTATATTGGATGATTAATTGATGAAATTAGATGTACTGTGTTATATTATGATTCCTAGATGTGATGTTGAGAATTTTGAGTGTTTACTGAATTTTATGGATGCTATTAAGTATTATAACGGATGACATGACCATCTATCATTAAATAACCTTGCTTGTGAGTATTTTAATTGAATAAATTGTAAATCGGGATAGCAACTATCCCATTTGTTTGTCCACAGATTTGAAATTTTGCATGTGTAGATTGTGATCATGGATGTGGTTGTGATTGAATTACTTGATGTTTTAAAATGATTATATAGCATGATGTAAAAGATAGAATCTTGTAGCATGACAACGTGGTATTAAGTAATATAAGAGACTAGTTGGGTACATAGAAAGGACCCATGTGTTATGATGAGATTAAATTGGTTGGCAAGTTTGAGAAAATAATAAGAATTAAATGTTATTGAAAGTTTCGATGATGAAACCTTTTGTAAGGTGGAGAGTCTGTAACACCTGTGGTGTTGAAATTTGGAGAAAATTTTTCACATTTCAATAAAATGAGGAATTGAGGTGATACACAGTGTTTTATAAAGAAATTGCTATAGAAGACTAAATGGAGTGACATGAACTCAAGTAATGACTTTAAGAAAAGTCATGTATATGACTTGAATGATTAATGCAGCATGATTATTATGTATAATGTGATGTGTATAAGATATTGAATCAAAATTTTGAGATAGTTTTGGATTTTGAACTATCAAGTTAAATGTTTACGTAAAAAGAACTCAATAGGTGAATCTCATAAAATCACAGAAATTTCAATGAATGAATAGCCTTAGTTGATGTTTAAGGTATTTGAAACATGCTTATGTGGATATTAGTAGAGTTTGGCCCATGACTTTTACAAATTTCATCATTTTGAGCTATGTAAATACAATTAGAAGGAAAAAAGAACTGAATAAGTGATTTTTAGTAATTGACCTCAAATGAAGTGGTGAATAGCATAAGCATGTTCCATTTCATGCACATGAGGTGTGTGAAGCGATTGGTTTGATATTTGAAGTACTTTTTGTGAAATGGGACCATTGATGATTTTTATAAGTAAGAGATTTGAAATTGAATAGCTCCTTGTAATAAATGATGATTATTTGAGTTTGGGGTGAGATTTAATCTCTTAAATAAGCAAATTAGGATGATTATGCATGGGATTAATGGAAAATGACATGATTAATAGTTTAATAAGAAATGATTTAAGAAAAGTTGGAAAAAATAGAGTTCTGAAATGAAGAAAAATGACACAACAAGTTAAACAAGAAAGGTATGCCAGGGCATAAGCTTTAGAAGGGGAAAATGTGGGCATCCAACAGGCCTACTGTCGCGGCACAAGGGGTCAATGCCTCGGCACAATGTCAGCAAGGCAATTTTGGGGCATTCAGTGGGTTTAGTGTCACGGCACAACCCCGATAGTGCGTCGGAGCACCAGAAAAATTCAACTTTTTCAGGGCTGAACCATTCCATTTTGTTCTTCTTCTCTACCCCCCAACCCATACCCTAGCTTCATTATGCTCAATCTCATGCAATTTTTGCAAGGAAATTGCCTTGTCTAAATGGAAAATCACTTGATCTCCCATTTGAACCCAAGTTTAAGCTATTTCAACTATAGAAAATGGAAGAAATATTCAATTTCCACCAAATAGAAGATGCAATGTGGAGCTAGGAGTTTGGTCCTTCATTTAGGAAAGATGGCTACACTTGTATGTTAAGGTAAACCCAATCCCCCAAACGAATTTCAGATTTTCAAATTTTAGGATTTAAAACCAAACTTGTATATAATGGATTTTTGGGATTAAATTGAGGTATATGATTATAAATCCATTGGGGAATGATATAATAGAATGACTATGGAAATTTGGCATAAAACATTTTGAATTTGGCATGGTTAGGGTTTTTGTGCATAGTGAAAAATTGAGAGTTTCCTAATTTTTGTGAAATTAACCATGGGGTAAATGTGTAATGGCATGTTTATCTTGTTTTAGAATATGGTTAGACTAAATTGGACTAGTGGAATTGAAATTATGATTATGCCCTATTTAGTGATTAAAGAGGGCTTTTGTATTTGAGCCATGTGAGTGACAAATTGATTAAATATTTAATTAGATTGTTATTAAAGTTAATTACATGTTACCTATATTATATGATGATTACTTATCATTAAAAATGGAATTCCTTAAAAACTCTTACTGAAATGTCTGATTTACATTATGCCTATTAATCATTTACAAAAATATCCTAATGAAAGATAATTCAAGTTTGATTATAATCTTAAGACCCTTGTAGAAGTCATTTGGGACTTAACATTTAAGTGGTATGTTGTAAATGGTAACTATATGTTTACCACATTGATTTTGATTGTATATTGATGAGAATACGATTATACATTTGGAAAATAGACACGATTAGCAATAAGATCAATTCGAGCTATGTTTATAAATTAATAGGATTGTTGCCCTATACAAGATGATCTGAGAAGGATGAAAATGAATGGAGCTGAAAGAGTGTATGATGATTCGTTAACAGGAAAGTAGGCATTTGTTTCCATTGGATAGATAAGGATAATGTTTATGCCTTTTTGTTTGAAATCTAGGCATGTATGTTTTGATTAAGGGTAATTGATATCCCATGTTTACTTAAGATTGATGTTGTTTAGTAGTCAGGGATAATGGGTATCCCTTGGTTCTGTAAAAATTGATGTTTGGTTTAGCATGGATGTCTAATTTGGGGGATAAAGATTATCCCTTTATTGTATGTTTAATTTGAAGATTGGTTCCATATGAGCTTGATTGATTGAATGGAAATAACATGAAATTTTTTATTTGGTATTAATTGATGAACATATATCTGTTTACGATTATTTATAATGACAGATATTGATTATTTGATGTGAAATATACTATTTATGGATTAAATATTGTTTATGACATTTGTCTACTTACTGAGTTACCTGAACTCACGCCTTCTTGTTTAATTTTTAGCTAATAGGCCAAGTGAAGAATCCCCATTGTGTATTGGGATTGGTAAGCAGGACTAGAAGACATATTCTAGTGATGTGATTGAATGTTAGGATTAGAATTCCATTGTATATTTACTTAAATATGAATTTTTATAATTGTTTAAAATTATAAATGATGTATAAAGAGAAGTATTGTCTAAAGGATGTATACGATTGTGATAATAGGATATATTTCCCCAATAGTGTAATGCTATCATGGTGTGACACAGATTTTAGGCTATGGGTAGGTTTGCCTAGTAAGATGTTTATGATTTAATTTGTAATTATTGAAACTCCAGTTTCATGTATGATTTAGGATAGTAAACATTGTTGTTTAGTAATGTATTTGATAAGTGATGTATATCAGGTATTGATATTGACATTTTAGGGGAAACTTTGTTGAAATTTCATAAGAAAAACAAAGAATAGTATAGGTGTCCTAGAATGGGATCCAAGCACCCCCACCCTAAAAGTGGGCAGATTTAGGTGAAATACAATGCAAAATGGTACATTGAGCCTCAAAAAGCAAGGCATGATAGCAAGGCTCTTAACTCTTGAAGAATAGCAGAAGGTTTAGCTCAATCAATAAATTCTCTCAAGAGAATTTTGAATATTTTATTTAATGTTTTGGGTTATTTTCTCTTGATCCAACGATGCTTTATTTATAGCTACTTTGAATTCTAGTTGTTGGTGGTAGGCGAGCTCCATTAATGACAAAAGATCGTTCTGATTAGTGTATTTGAATTCTTTGACTTATGCTTTATCCTTGTTTGTTGAAATGCTTGTAGCTCTGACCTTGGAGAAGATGATTTCCAGTTTCTTAATAAGCTTTTATTGAGGTATTGCTACAATAGCTAACTCTTTCATCTATATTGAAAGGGTGTTATTAAAGCTGAACAAAGACCAATGATTCGACTTAATCATTGCTCATCTTTTACTTATGACAGAAGAACTATTTGTCCAGCTGTTCATCGCACAAACTTCCTGTTTGTCTTTTGTAAGTAGCAGACCAATTCTCGAGATGTTATTTCATCACATCATCTGATGGGTTGTATATTGTAAATAACAGACAGATGCAGACAAGTTATCCTTTCCAGTGCTTTGTCTTGTGGATTGTCTGTTGAACTGTAGAAGCACGGATGACTTATTTATTTAGAACTTCATCTGTTGAGTTGTCTATTGTAAGTAACAGACAGAATGTTGAAGCACAGAAGGATTTCCTTCATTGCTTCATCTGATGGATTGTCTATTATAAGCGACAGACTAAGCATTGAGGCATAGACAAATTTTCTTCATGGCTTCCTCTGTTGGGTTGTCTATTGTAGATAATAGATGAGCTTAGTTGAACAAACAAACACCATTGCTCTGCCAGATGAACTTTTTGCTCTACCATACAACCTTCACTTCCTCGCTTTGTCAGTTCATAACAAACGATCATTGGCTCAATTATGATAAAAGAAGTCTTTGCTCTACAATAAGACCTTTCACTGCTCCACTGGAAGATCATTACTTCTCTGCCTTTGTCAGTTCTCAATAGATGACCATTGGCTTAACTATGGCTTGTTTATGATAGACGAAGTCTATTATATGCACAATGCTTTGCATCCATCAAATATAATCTTCCACTTCGATAGACAAATGGAAACAGCTAAATCTTTTTCATTCATGCTTTATCTATAATGACACTTCATCTTTAGCTTCTTTACTCACCCAAAGCCTTGATGCCTTAGAATATGTTTTCTATGCTCATTTTTCATAAGACCTGTAACTTGATTTTGCATACTAAAATCTTGACAACAACCATTAGTACATAATCTTTAATCAAGTTTTGTTTGTTAGCGAAATCATGTGCTTATATCAACAGGAGTATGTCTCATAATCAACTTATCAAGTTTATTAACCCTAAGGGTTTGGCTACGAAACTCTTTTATGACTTGAATTAATCTAATGATGTTTTTGTTAATATTTCATAATTCACAAAAAGCTTTAGAGGAAGCAAGAAGGCTTCGGAGGAAGAAAGGAAGCTTCAAAAGATGTATTTCGAACTTCAGAGGATAGTTCAAAAGTTTTGAAGGTTGCAACCGATATACCTATCACCTATGGTATCGCTTGTGAGGTTCCAAGGAGACACTTTCTTACTAGATTATCACGATCGATATGGAAGCAATTTGTGATAGCTCCTGGGCATAGCCACCTTTGATGCACTTACTGCTCCAATGGTCGAAAATCTTTGTGGTGCTGAAAGGGCTATATTGGAATGGTCTTCTTCCAAATGGTCTAAAACCTCCCCAGAATGTATAAATAGAAAATTCATTGAAGAGAAGCTTGATGATTGAGGGTTCTAAGTGCTAAACATGAATCAAACACAAGAGACCCATTCAAGTTTTCCAAGTGCATTCACTCCAAGGTGCTACCAAGATCAAAGAGTTTCAAGGCTAAATCATTTCCATCTCAAAGGAGTTTGAATCACTATAATGTATTTATTATTTTATCTTTTATAGTTGAGATTTAACTATGTTTACATCTTAGCTAAAGTTAGTGGCATTTTCTTATATACTTTATATTTGTAAAAGGAAGTTTCTGGTTAGCTTTGAAAACCAGGTTACATAGGTTGTTGGTGACCTCAAGAAAAACCAATACTGTATGAGTTTCTGGTTAGCTTTGAAAACTAGGTTGTATGAGTTGTTGGTGAGATGAAGGAAAATCAATAGTGTATAAGTTTCTGATTAGCTCATGGGAAACTAGGTTGTATGAGTTCTTAGTGATCTCTAGAAACCAAGGGTGTGATTCCACGTGTTGATAGTGGAACCCATGGTTTGGGAAATAATGAGCTCATAATCTACCATATTTTAATACTTAAATTCACATGTTTGGGATCTTTATTTGATATGATTTAATTAGATTATAATCACATTTTATTAAATACTACACTTAATGGAGTTGGTGTTTCAAGTATCAAAACTTGTCAAAAAGGAGCTAAATATGAATAAGTGCCACTTTGAGGCCATTTCTAGTATTGATTGAGACTGATTTATGAAACATGTTTTAGATATCACATGATTTGGATATTAAACATGGAAGTTATGGTCAAAACACTATAATATCTTAGACTCTAGTCCAACTAACAACAACTTCAAATGTGCAAAATATGGTGTCACTTGTAATCAAACTTTTACATAGATGGATGATGATTTAGAAAATATGTTCAACATTAATTTTTTAGATTTAAAATTATCTTTCCAATGCAATAAGAATCACGTGATTTCAACATCATATGAGAAAGTTATGGTCAAAATACCATACATGTCTCTAGTGAAAATTTGGCCAGTAGAAAGTGGCATTGCAACTCCAATCTGGGATCTTGGTTGACATAATGGGCAGTAGAAAGTGGAGCCATGGCTCCATAAAGTGGAGTCATGGCACCATATTGGAGACAAAAACACTGATTTTGAGGAAGTTGTTTGACTTGTGCAATGAAGTTAAACCCTAACAAGAGAGATATAAATAGATGTATGGGGACGTTCTAAGGGGATTTTTGGCTAGGGTTGGAGGTTGGAAACAAGAAAGGGAGGCAACTACACAAATTGCAAATGGGATCTTGTTAGAAAAGAAGGGGAGCTGATAAGAGAATAAGGAGGCTAAGAACACTACATGGAGAAGCTTACTCCTTGATCTTCCTTTAATCCTTTTCAGTCATTTTCCTTTCTTAATCATGTTTAAGATTATGTGTATTGCTTTCTTTCATTTTATTATGAGCTAAACACTTTGTTCTAGGGGTATGATGTAGCTAGATTATGATTTTTTTGGTTTCATCCTATTTAATGCAATACTTTGCTTGTTCATCATCTATGTTGAATGTTTAATTTAATTTTAATGCTTGTGAAAGAATGTTGGTCCTTTTGACATGATTTGTGATTCAATTTGAGGTTGAGAAAATATAATCGAATTAGACCATGATTAATCACCATAAGAGTGTCATGATGATAGAGATATTCATGAAGCTTATGCAACATTATGAGTTTCTTGATCTCAATGCATCTTGATTAGTTGGGATTTTCACAAAGATGTAAGAAATTAACTAATTAGGATAGGTTATTATGACTTGAGAAATAATAATAATTATTCAAGAGAAACTCATTGTCAACATAGGAATAAACATTGATTGCATAAGACTAATGAAACTAAATAGGATTAATACAGTGAACTTGTGAACCCCTAGATGTCTCAACCACTGATCTATTTTATTTATACAAATTATGCACAATTGCCAAAGTTCATTAGTTTAGACTTCTTCTATTTCCATCTTTTTATCACATTTTCATTCTTTAAACAAAATTCATATTTAAAGTAAATTGGTACTTAGTAAATTTAGTCTTCATGAGAATGGTATCTTACTAACTCTTTATTACTTGTTGATGATACGTGCACTTTCATTGAAAAATCCACAACAAGGTTTTGACATCGTTGTCAGGGACTAAAGATGTGCAATATCCAAATAAATAACTCTAGTTTTGGTTTAAATTTTTTTATTTTTATTTTTCATTACAATTTTGTGCCTTTTCATAGGATTCATACTGAGCATCATGACAACCATATTCAAACACATTGAAAAGTTCAACAGGCAGTAATGTAATGCATACTCCAACACATACAATCTAGGATGGTGAAATCAATCCAACTTTTTATGGAGAAATAATCAGAACATGGGGAAACCTCTATAATGGTTTCAACAGTAGGAGGACACCACAGATTTGGAAGTTGCTCTACTTTAGTTGGCCAACACTACAAACAAGATCTCGAATTACATGGCCAATATAGAAAAATTCTATCTATTGGGGGTAAATGTTGTTCAGATTCCTCAAAATTTGTATGATTTCTATTAAGGTAACCATCCAAGCAAAGAATTTCAAGTCAAAAATCCATTTAAAAAGAAGACAGATTTGCAGGTTGCTTTAGATTAGTTTGTCGATGCCATGAATAAGTTCTCAGCCAAGGTAGACAATTTCATGGCCAGAATAGAAAATTTCATGGAAGAGACAGACAAATTCATGGGAGAGGCAAGAGACAATTTTCAAAATCAACATGCTTTGATACATAATCAATCTATGTAGATTTGGAATCTAGAAACTCAAACAGCTCAGTTGGCTAATATGTTTAATTGCCTGCAAGGTAATCTGCCTAGCAACATAGAAGTCAATCTAGAAGAACAATGCAAGGTGATCACCTTGAACAATGGGAAAGAACTAGAGCTTTCATGAAGTGGTGAAAAGGCTCAGCAAGAAGTTAAGAACAAGTTGAAATTCTTCATAAGATTCAACCACTGCCTCCTTAACAAAAATTTCAACCAATGCCTCCTCGATAGTCCAAACTCAAATAGCTCAAGCAATAAACAAACCAGAAAAATTTTATGAAGATCCAATGAAGCATGTTTGGTTCAAACAAATGTCAGTGGAATTGAGAATGAGGAGATAGAGGAGTGTGAAAAGTTTATGGAGGCCAACCCAAGACAAAAGGCACTGAGATTTGAGGAATTAGAACAACTCACTAAAATGCCTAATCCATCAATTGAAGAGCCTCTAGTTCTTGAACTCAAAGACTTCCCTTCTTATTTGAAATATGATTATGGAGTTCCTTCCTTGCCAGTAATTAATTCTTCTCCTCTTACAGGTGTGAAGGAAGAAAAGCTCTTAAGATACTATGAGACTGGAAGTATACATTTGATTGGACAATAGAAGATATCAAGAGAAGTAGCCCAGACTTTTTTATGCATCAAATTAGAATTAAAAGTGACAAGGTTGGGGAGAAATTTAAAGTGAATGGATAGTGGTGAAAAGTCAAGCTAACGACTATAAATTAGAACTACTTCCCTCTTAGGATTTTTAGTTCCTTTTGGGTTTTGTTTTGTTTTATTTTTTTTTCTTAAGTTCTTTTTAGTTTTCTTGATTGCAGATGATCCTTTCTTGAGCCCATCAAAAGTCCATTTCCATCATCCACTCAACCTCCATTTACCATCAGAGGAGAATGTATCCCCACAAGGAAGTTTCTTTCCCCCTTATGCATTTTTGTTTAAACATTGATTATAATGTTTCATTTAAGTTTGGGGGTATTTAAGGATATTTAGGGATTTTTTATTTAGTTTTAGGTAATTATTTTTGGAATTTAGGTATAATTTCTTTGATTAGCTTCAATTTTGATGTCTTAACTAAGAAAATCCAAGATCAATTGTGCAAAATTGATGAATTTAAATGAGTTAGATTAATTCTTTCTCAATGATCATTAACTTATGCTCAGTTTTTCATTGTCATTATAAATGATTTACGAAGAATGATAGCCACTACCTTATGATTGAATGATTCTTATGTTAAGTCTTTCTTTATCATGAATGATGAAAATTTTATTGAGCACATTATGTTATGATCATGTCAAGTATGTGGATTACTTAATAATTTTTGTGAATTCAGTGATATATTTTTATTGAAATGAGCACGCTAGAACTTGTTTGATTATCCCTCAAAGCGAAAGTCTAGATAACATGTTTACTTGGAAGTGATTTAGGCATTCTTTGATCAATTTGAGCCTTTCAAGCTAATCTAGTACATCCATTGTCACTAGTGTCCCCATTGAGCTTCAATGAAAAGAATGGCATATGCAAAGCATATGAAAGAATACCATTTAACTTTTCCTTCTTAAGCTTTTTCATCCAAACCCTTTGAGCCCCCCCACACAAAAAAAAAAGCATGTTTGACCCATTAAGAGACATATTTGATACATGTGATTATTATAGAAGTATGAGAGAGTAAATGAAGATAAGTTTGGGGGTGTTTAAAACAAAAATGTCAGAATAAAGAAAATGGACAAAAAGAAAAGAATTAGTAAGGATTTATTCTTAACTAGGAGGATCACATCCCAATGAACTCTAAAGAAAATAAGTTTAGGGGTGTGGTAGTAATATAACACATAAAATAGAGAGAACCCCAGACAAAAAGTCAAGAGAGTGAACTTTTATGTGCAACTTATTTATGATATCTTACTTTGTGAATCCTAATTCCTTTTCTTTTGTTATCCAAACCTAAGGCCCCATTATAAGCTTGACAAAGGCCTATTGATCCAAGTGAATATAGTTGTCAACATTAGTGGAAAAGGATTATGAAAAGCAAACCTATGGGATGTTTTATGGAGATCATTAGAATCATTGAATTGAATGTTGTTGATTAAAAAACATGCATATAGCATAAGATTGATAAAGCATACACAATTTCACTTCATGAAGAGATTGATGGAGCATAATATTCATGAGATTATTTGGAAAGTGTTTTGAATGATTTTTGAGTTATGTGTAAATGTATAATTTGTTTGCCATTTTCTTGATTGTTTAAGAGAGATTATCTTGAATGCCTGATGAGACATGATTGTTATTTTGCTCGAAGACGATCAAAAGATAAGTTTGGGGGTATTTATGAGCTCATAATCTACCATATTTTAATACCTAAATTTATATATTTTAAATCTTCATTTAACATGATTTTATTGGATTATAATCGCATGTGATTAAATATTGCAATTAATGGAGTTGGCATTTCAGGTATCAAAACATGTTAAAAAGGAGCTCAATATGAAAAAGTGTCACCTTGAGGTCATTTCTAGTACTGATCGAGACTGGTTTAGGAAACATGTTCAAGATACACATTATATACCTTAAAGTTACTTGTCCAATAAATTAAGAAACACATTATTTGGATATCAAATATGGAAGTTATGGTCAAAACACTATAACTGTCTCAGACTTCAATCCAGCTAACAACAGCTTCAGATGTGCAAAATATGGTGTCACTTGTAATCAAAATTTAACATAAATGGAGGCTGATTTGGAACATTTGTTTAACATTATAGTATTAAAATTATCTTTCTAATGCAATATGAATCAAGTGATTTCAATATCAGATGAGAAAGTTATGGTCAAAATACCATACATGTATCTAGTAGAAATTTGGCCAATAGAAAGTGGTGTTACAACTCCAGAAAGTGGAGCCATGGCTCCAATCTAAAATCTTGGTTGACATAATGGGCAGCAGAAATTAGAGCCACAGCACCATATTAGAGACAAAAATGCTGATTTTGAGGAAGTTGTTTGACTTGTGCAATGAAGTTAAACCATAACAAGAGATATAAATAGATGTATGGGGACATCCTAAGGGACTTTTTGGCTAGGGTTAGAGGCTGGAAAACAAGAAAGGGAGGCAACTACACAAATTGGATGGGGGATCTTCTCACAAGAGAAGGGGAGCTGACAAGAGAACAAAAAAGCTAAGAACACAATGTGAAGAAGCTTACTCCTTGATCTTTCTTTATTCTTTTGTAGTCATGTTCCTTTCTTAATCATGTTTAAGATTATGTGTATTGTTTTATTTGATTTCATTATGAACTAAACACTTCGTTCTAGGGATATGATATAGTCAGATTATGATTGTTTGGTTTCATCCTATTGAATGCAATACTTTGCTTGTTCATTATCTATAAGATTGTCACCATAAGATTTAATTAATCACCGTAAGATTGTCATTATGATAGAGATAATATTATGAGTTTCTTGATCTTAATGCATCTTGATTAGTTAGAATTTTCAAAGAGATATAGGAATTTACTAATTATGATAGATTATTATGACTTGAGAAAGAATAACAATTAATCAAGAGAAACTTATTGTCAACATAGGAATAAACATTGATTGCTGAAGACTAATGAGACTAAATATGAATAATCCAGTGAACTAGTAAACCCTAGATGTCTCAACCATTGATCTATTTTATTTATCCAAATTCTGCACCATTGCCAAAGTCCATTAGTTTAGACATTTTATATTTCCATCTTTTTACCATATTTCCATCCTTCAAACAAAATTTAGAGTCAAAGTAAATTGTTACTTGGTAAATTTAGTCCTCATGGAAATGATATCTTACTTACTCTTTATTACTTGTTGACAATACATGCACTTGCATTGAAAAATCTGCAATAAGAAACCTTGGAGAGTGGAGTAGGTGCCAAGGGGGCCCAAACCACTATAATCCTTGCATTCTTATTGTCTTTATGCTTGTGTACTTGCATTGCATTTCATTTTTTGCACTTGCACATCCTATCTATTTTTCCCATCTTACTTTTTTAAGAGCAACAATTAGTATCAGAGAAGGGCACTTAAATTGGGATTCAACATTTTAATCCCTACCTCAGTATGATCTTATATGGAAAATAGTTTTGGTGGAATCAAGGAAGGTTAATTGACCATTAGGCCTCCATATTTTAGTGGGGAGCATTATAGCTATTGGAAAATAAGGATGAAGAATTTTTTTTTTTTGCCAATAATTATAAGTTGATTATGCGTGATTGGGGGGAGCATTGTATATTGAAGTTTAGGATCATGCATTATTAGGGGAGAAACATTTCAATCCTTCATACTAGTGATTAATGATAATCCCTCACTTCCTAGACCTTTTTTATTATGACAAAATGGTGGAGAATCTTATGACTTGCTGTATTTGAGGGAAATTTATGTAAAGAGGGGGAGAAGGTGAAACTAAACCTTTAAAAGTTTTGAATATGGACTAATCTTAGCACAATGAACTATAATGAAACAAAGTACCATAAGTTTATTGAATAAGATAGATAGGGGGAGCTTACTTAGTTCATTAGCACTTTTTTGTTTAGTGCAAGTCAACTAGTTTTGTCATCATCAAAAGGAGGAGAATTTTAACAATAAGGGGTTGGTTTTTATAATAAAAAAAACTTATTTATGACTTGAATTAAGCTAATGATATTTTTACTAAGATTTTGTAATTCATAGTAAGCTTTAGAGGAAGAAAGAAAGCTTTAGAGGAAGGAAGCTTCATAAGACGTTTCAAACTTTAGAGAAAAGTTTTGAAGGTTGCAATCGATATGGTAGCCACCTGTGGTAGCATATGTGGGGCGCAACTAATATACCTATCGCCTATGGTATTGCCTATGAGGTTCCAAGGAGACACTTTATTACTAGACTATCACGGCCAATATAGCAGCCGCCTATGATATTGAGCCACCTTTGATGCACCTGCCGCTCCAATGGTCAGAAATCTATGTGGTGCTGTAATGCCTATATTGCAACTGTCTTATTCTAGAAGGTTCAAAACCTCCCAAGGATATATAAATAAAAAATCAATTGAAGTGAAAAGTGATAAGTGGGAGTTCTAAGTGCCAAACATAGATCAAACACAAGAGACCCATTCAAGTTTCCAAAGTGAATTCACTCAAAGGTGCTACCAAGATCAAAGAGCTTCAAGGCTACATCATTTTCATCTCAAAGGAGTTCAAATCACTATAATGTGCTTATTATTTTTTCTTTTATAATTGAGCTTTAATTGTGTATACATCTTAGCAAAAGTTAGAGGCATTTTCTTATATACTTTATATTTGTAAAAGGGAGTTTCTAGTTAGGTTTGATCTTAGTGAGCTCAAGAAAAACCAACATTCTATGAGTTTTGGTTAGCTCAAGGAAAACCAAAAGTATATGAGTTTCTAGTTAGCTCATCAAAAACTAGGTTGTATGAGTTCTTGGTGATCTTTAGAAACCAAGGGAGGCATGATTCCACATGTTGATAGTAGAACCTAAGGTTTGGGGAACCTTGGAGGTGGAGTAGGTGCTGAGGGGGCCTGAACCACTATAATCCTTATGTTCTTATTGTCTTTGTGCTTGTGTCTTTCCATTGCATTCCATTTTTTTCACTTGCACATTCCCATTGCTTTCCCCATTTCACTTGGATTCCTGTTCAGCCAGACAACTTGTGTTTTGGGCATAATAAAGTTGTATTCACACCCCTTGAGCTGGAATCAAAAAGAGTACATTGGTAAAAAGTGTTTATATGCACCCTTGAGCTAAAATCAAGAAGAGTACAGTTACACTAAAGTGTAATTTCTACTGAGTTAGAGGAACCCAAGTCACTACGGAGAGTGCTTGGAAGCATCTTGAACCACTATAAAAATCCCTGTCTATGGTCTAATTATTTAATTGATTGCATTATCTAATTCATTAAACTACAAAGAGGGTCTTAATTATCGAAAAGGACTTCAAAAAATTTTTTTAATAACCTAATTTAACCCTCCCCTCTTGGGTTGTGCCTTGCCAAAGAGTCCAACAAGTGGTATCAGAGCAAGTTATAAAAAAATATTTATAGGGATTCAATGGCAAACCAATCATCCACTTCTCATGTATTTACCGAGAGGCAATCATAAATATGACCACCCCTATTTAATGGCACAAATTTTGCCTAATGGAAATTAAGGATGAAATAGTTCATAATGGCCAGTGATATGGAGTCTTGGAAGATCATAGTAGTGAGAATAACTACTCCAATAACTGACATTTGGGTATAAATAATGCAAAGGCAATGAACTTAATATTTTGTACCTTATCTACAACCAAGTTTGATAGAGTTTCATCATGCACCCTAGCTAAGGACATTTGGGATACGTTAGTGTCTATATAAGAAGGTTCCTCCCAAGTTAAAAGAACTAGGAGGAACAACCTCATATGAGAGTTGGAGAATTTTAAGACGAAAGATGGAGAAAGTATCTCCAAGATGTATGCCAAATTCTAGAAGAATACTAATGCTCTTAAAGGTCTAGAGAAAGAAATCTCCAATTCTGAATAGGTCATGAAGATTTTAAGAACACTACTTGAATCGTGGAATCAGAAGATTATTGTATTTGAAGAAGCTAACAACTTGAACATAATAAAAGCTGATGATTTAATCGGTTCATTGATGTTCCACAAATTGGTTAAGAATAAGAGAGAGGAGCCTATCAAGCGGAGAAAAGCCATGGCTCTAAAAGCCGCAAAGGAGAGCAGTATCGAGTCAACTTCTCAGATAGAAGATGAAGTTGCAATGCTTGCTAGAAAATTCAGAAAGTTTTTGAGAAGCAACAAAGAAAGTGCCTCAAGAAAGTAGTCCAAACATAATGAGAAGAAGAAAAGAGAAAGAAGAAGAAATCTACCCAAGTGTTATAAGTGCAGAGGAATTGGACACATGATTGTAGTATGTCAAAACGAAGAGAAAGTAGATTTAAATGAAAATGAAGATAAAAGAGAAAATTATAGAAAATAAAAACAAGTTAAATGAAAATGGAAGCAGATCCATTTTTCTACAAAATGGAAGGTGCAACATGAAGTTGGGAGCTTGGTTATTCAATTGGGGAGTATGGCTACGCTTGTAAGCGATAGTAAGCCCAATCTCCCAACCAAATCTTTGATTTCAAATTTTTAGGGTTTGGAAAAATGATGAATTTTTGGGCTTAAATCGATGTATATGATTAAAAATTCATGGGGGGAATGATTTGATAGAGTGATTATTATGATTTGGCATGAGAAATTATGAATTATGCAAAGCTAGGATTTTGACAAATAGTGAAATTTGGCGATTTTGTGATTTTTGCTAAAATTATCATAAGATAAATGATTAAATGTGTTATTATGATATTTGAAGACATGTTTGGGTCAATTTGGGCTAGTAAAAATGAAATTTGAGCTATACTCTAAGTAAGGGTTAAAGAAGATGTATGTGTTTGGGTCATGTAAGCCATAAATTATGGTATTAAACGTCTAATTAGATTGTTACGAAAGTCAATCATATGCCAATTATATTGTATAATGATTACATATGATTAGGAGTGAGATTCCTTCAGAAACTTCATTGAATATGCTAAATTTTGATTGATCTTATATAATATGGATATGAATAACCTATATGGCTTTGTTGTGGTAAGAGAGGTTAGAGTGTTTATGTTGAAAGATGATATGAACTATGATAGAAGGGTCTGGACTATCCAATGAATAAGGATTTGATAACCTCATGGATTGAAAATGTATGAGAAAAATTAATTATTTTGCTTGATATATTTGAGTAAAATTATTTTCTAATTGAATGGGACAATTACCCTGTATAGGATGATCTGAGAAGGATGAAAAGGTATAGAGCTTGAGGAATATAATTTGGAGCTAAAGGCCTAAAGTAAGTAGGCATCCCTCCTTTGATTATTATATTGTATGATTGGGGATGAAAATCTCATTTGATTGTATCCGAGGGTAATTGTTTTGGTTGGGGATTGTGAACATCCCTTATGTGTTTAGTAGGTATCCCATAGTTTGGATTATTGATGTTCATTGTATGATCATTATTCTTATATATGGTTGATTATTGAAAGGGATGAAGAACATCCCATTGAATAGCATGTGTAAATTATGAAATTTGATAATTGTGATGATGAAGATGGAATGTTTGAGATTTAGCAATATTGAGCATGAATTAAATCTATTTAGGAAATGAATATAATGTATCTGGAATTTTTTATTATATTTTGTTATTACATGCCTACTTACTGAGTTGCCATGACTCATGCCTTCTTGTTTAAATTTTTAGCCGACAGGCCAGGTGAAGATTCTAAACTATGGATTGGGATTGTTAAGCAAGATTGAAGACTCTTTAATTATGGTTTTTTGAATTGTAATTGATTGCATATTTATATTATATTTAAAGGATTCAAATGATGTATAATAAGATATAATAGCATGTCACTGGAATGTATTTATGATTTTGTAGAGGAGGATATAAATTCCCATTAGATACAATGCCATCATGATTTACCTAGATCTTGGACTGTGGATAAGTGTGTGTATGTTTAGAATTTATATTGTTGCTTTATTACATTTGATAAATAATTGTACAGGTTAAACCCTAATAATTTAGGAGCTATTTTGGCCTTTTTCTAAAGAAAACAGTCGAGTTCCAAAATGGGACTCGAGCACCCCACCTTAAAAGTGAGCAAATTTAGGTGAAAATAATGCAAAAAGGTAAGTTGCGCCTCGAAAAGCGGGGCGTGACAGTACCAAAGAGGCAAGAAGAATATTTTGTTGTGTGATTGCAAGTAAGATTTAAAGCTACCACTAGAAACACATGGTTCATGGATAGTTGATATTCAAGGCACATGACTGGGAACAAAGACCTCTTTAAGAATTTGAAGCCAATAAATGGAGGCATAGTTGAATTCAGCCACAAGGACAAAGGACTCATCAAGGGTAGAGCTAAAACTTATGGATTATTCAATGTATGTGTTGAGAATATTTTATATGTAGATGGTCTTAAACATAACTTGCTAAGTATTAGCCAACTATGTGATACAGGCCACAAAGTTGTGTTTGAATCATCTATATGCAATGTATTTGATGCATATGACAATCTAATGTTCAACAGAAAAAGATAGAGAAATATTTATTTGGTTCATCTAGATGAAATCATGGGGGAATGCTTTACTGTAATAAATCATGATTCATGTATGTGGCACAAAAGAATGGGACGCATAAGAATGTCAAATATCAAGTCCCTAAGGAAGACAAACTTAGTTATTGGTCTACCAAAATTGAAATATGACAAGGATGAAATTTGTAAAGCTTGTCAAGTATCTAAGTAGACCAAAATATCATTTCCACCAAAGAATGAAGTGTCCACATCTAGACCCTTAGGATTACTGCATATGGACCTATTTGGGTCACCTGATATTTCTAGTCTTGGTGGCAAAAGATGTGTATGTCATAGTTGATGATTACTCTATAAGTTTACATGGATAATTTTATAAGCAATCAAATATGAGGCTTTCTCTATATTTTGCACCTTTTCAAAGCTTGTCCAAAAAGAGAAACAATTATCAATTTTATTAATAAGAAGTAACCATGGTGGTGAATTCGAAAATAGGAGGTTTGTTGAATTTTGTGAAGATAAAGAAATTCGTCATACCTTCTCAGCCTCTAGAACTTGTAACACCCCACCCTATGGCCAATGCATTTTAACATCACTATAGTTTTTCTCTTTTGGAGGGAAATATTTTGCAAAAAATCTGAGAGAGTCTAACCTAAAATATGATGCTCTAAAGTTGTGCAATTATTTATCATATAAACATATAATTTCAATAACATAGACCAATGACATAAATCATAAAATACGTATCCACAGCTACCCAGGACCATAGTCGCATCATGATGACAATAGACATGACTGGAATAATATAAATCTATCGACAATATCAAAAATGTTTATCACAATAACATGCCAATACATCTCATTATATATCATTGAATCTTTTAAATACAATTATACAAATTTACTATGGAATTACAATCCCAATTTCATCATACCATAAGAAGTCCATCTCCAAATCTTGCTCACAAACCCTAACTCACAGTTAGGCTCCATTGTCCGACCTGCCAGCTAAAATTTAAAATAAAGGCATGAGTCTGGGTGAACTCAATAAGGGGGCATGATAGGAACAATTAATCCATCAAAATGGTATATTTCAAATCAAACCATGAATACAAACATAACAATGGAATCATATTATGAGGGCCAAGTCCTCATTATCCTAATACACTGTCATAGGCCATCCAAGCATAATCATAGGTCACATCTTTATTGTACAAAACCAATCAAATATAAGCTTCCCTATCCTATCTTATCAATTGTGTCATACAGGCATCACATATCATAATTGTGCCATTTAGGCACAATACCATACCATTATGTTATATAGATATAAAATCTATCATACCCTATCTATGCCATTCAACTATCTCATGATATGTTCATGCAAATATTATATGGGAGGAAATTCATTCACTATGTCCAATATATAAGATCCTGGAATGTTCCTCATTCCATCGCTACATTCATTCACTTAATATAAGGTATATCAACACCATCTTAGGATATTCCCTATCCTATCAATTCCGCATATTCATATTATAAACATCATTCAAGAAAAAATCAAGGGATACTTATTATCCCACCAATCTATACATTAATACATAAATGACATACAAAAGAATACTGGGAAACTTATTATCCTGCATCAATCCGTACACTCATAAGAATCATAGGATATTCTCCATCCCTAATCAACACATACATACAATCATGTGTAATAAAATCAAACAAGGGATCCTATTATCCCCATCAATACACATATTCATTCAAGTGCTATATAAGGAAGGATTCTGGGATGCTCAAATCCTCATCATTTCACACACATTCACATATTTATAACACAAGAAGAATCATGGGATACACATTATCTTCATTCATTCATGCATGCCTGTATATAAAGCATGGGATATTAGTTATCCCCATCCAGTAATAATTTCATAGGAAGAAAATAAATGCTTACTTACCTTAATGGAGAATACTTCATAAATCCTCAAATTTCATGACCAGGCTTCTCATCCATATTGCAATGGCCCTACATAATTATGACTCAATTTACATATGTTTTCCACTAAAACACATCATCATACATTTAATATGCATAGATTAGCTATCAATTACCATAATGGTGTACCAAACTACTCACATCCTTAACATTATATAATTTATATCCAACACATTTTGCATCAAAATAACTTCTTTAACAATTGATTACACCCTAAAATAAACCACTCTTGCATCCCACTACATTAGAGTTTTAAGGTTGCACTCAAACCCTTTTTACACATAATTTACTGCTCATTTTGGCATTTCAATGAACATTTCTTATGCATCACTTATATCACATCATTTCAATAAGGTATCTCAGGGGAATTTCATTTCCTTGCAACATACACCCATTTACAATTAAATTAACATTTAATTAACCATAAGAACAAACTAATTAGGCTTTTAACTCAACCAATTCCTTTCTCAAACACTCTACATACAAAATTCCCTTCTTCAACATTCAATTAAGTTATTGTAATTGAACTTCACTCAAATCCCAAAAAACCCGAGCTAAGCAAGCTCACAATATCAATAGGGGAAGAACAAACTTATTGACTAATTCATATGTAGCTTTCATCCCACAACAAACATTCAAGCTCAGATCTTCTAAAATCCTCCATGAATTTCAGCAAACACATTTTTCTTCCTCTCTCTACCATCCAAACAATTGAAGCTCGAGTATATAGGCCTGGATCCTTGCTTTCATGCATAAACATCATGATTTTCTAGCCAAAATGACATAAAATTTAAGCACGGAAAGGTTGGGTTATAGGGCTAGAGCATGGGGAAGAAAGTAGTAGTGAATCGAAGAGAAATGGACTAAAGAAGCCCTTAAAAACATTGCATTTTTATGCTTTGATGCACCACCAATTCGAGTGTCATGGCATTGGATTCTAGTGTTGCAACATTAATTTGCTGGCCAAGAAGAATAATCCATTTTTTGAAGTAATGTCATGGCATTGGCCTCTAGTGTCATGACATTGGCCTCCAGTGTTGTGGCATAAAATTCCAGTGTCATGGCATAAAATTCTAGTGTCGTGGCATTAGCCTGTTGCCCTCTATTTTCTTTATTTTATTCCTTACCTTTGTCACATAGCTTCTACCATCATTTTCCCCATACATATAAGATTTAAATACACAATGAAACCCTTCAAATGACTAGGAATCATATCATGTAATCACTCCCATATGTATTAAGTTTCATAATAGCTTTTTCCACACTTTAACTTACTTAATATACAATTCATCTACAATTGAACCATTTCAAAACAACTTTTCCTCACCTCAAATTACCATTATAACCAACAAAAGAAATTTTTTCCCTCATTTTTAACACCCTATAACACCCTAGGTGTAACAAACCACCCCCCTTAAAAAAGAATTCATCATCAAAACTTTATGTATCACTTGATTCTTGTCATTCCCTCGAGTTTGCAATTACAAGCACACCTTGTAGATCCGTATACACATTATATATTGTGCAAGTTATATTTTTCTGATCATATGACCTACTCATTCAAAAAATGTTTAATGTGGCTAATAATAGCACTTACATAATTCCTCATCCAAGGTGCTCAATACATACATGACTTTACAATCACCCAAACATGGGAATCATAGATCAATTTTAATTTTATGATACACAATGATATACAAATAACCACATTGCTATTATACACAACTCGTATGCAAGCAATACAATTAAGTCCTTTACTTCAATACATGCACAATACATCAAAGCAACCAACCATGATGCACTTTGGTCTCTCTCTATGCCCCGGCTAAGAAGCCTGCCAGGTCCATGATAGTCTCTCACTATTATTTGTGGCACCTCACCCTCATTGCTCCACAGGGCTCACAGATTAACCAAATCAAAGACTATGTCATCATAACATCTATGACAGTAAAGGCACATTCACACCCCATGGGTATCATGATGAGCTCATAATATACCATATTTTAATGCCTAAATTTACATGTTATGGAACCATAATTGATGAACTATTATATTTAATGAAGTTATTTGGCTTTTCAGGTAACAAATCATGTCAAAAGGAAGCTAAAAGTGAAGTAGTACCACTTTGATGCCATTTTTGGTACTAATGTAAACAAATCTAGGAAAAATGTTTAACATAAAAGTTGACAAGCTTAAAGTATCTTTACAAAAATCAAGAATCATCCAATTTGGAGATTTTATGAAGAAAGTGAACAACTCTTTGGGTGGACAGCAAGCTGGCGCCACTGGTGCCACTTGAAGGAAACTTTTAATACATTTATAGGCATATTCAGCTCAAGTTATCAACATAAAAGTTGTATATCAGGAAGTATATTACTAATGCAAAAAAAATCATGTGATTCTGAGTTCATACGAGGAAGTTATGGTCAAAATAGCCAAAGGTCTCCTATGGACAGCAAACCGAAGCTGCCAGCACTCAACTCTGCCTAGCCACCACCCACCGAACAGCAAGTGGCACCGGCGGTGCCAAATTCCATCCACGATCTTTTGAATTACATTTTAGTTATGCAAATTTCCTATTTTAAGTATTTTTGGGGAAGTTTTTGTGCTATTCTGAGGGGATTCTTTTGGGAGGACTTAGGAGAGGAGTTCTAGGGTTTCTTTGAGGCTACTCTTAGGAGATTTTGTGGAGCAACAAAGGAAGATTCAAGAGATCAAAGGTGATTTAAGAAGGAATGTTGTAGTATGATGATCTACATAAAGGAAGTATCTTTTGTTTTCTTCATGAACTAATTCCTTATTTCTAGGGTGAAGATGTAGCCCTTTTTGACAAACCTTGCTATTTGCATTATTAATTATTTAATGCAAGTCTGTGTTTTAATTTTGGATTTTATTTCAATCTTTTAATTTGTGTGATTGCTTGATCGCAAGTTTCATAAATCTTATTGATTGTCTATGAATGGTTAAGGCGCACAGCTAACGTATAACCATGAGCTTCCTTGAATGAGAAAAGTAGAAGGTTAAGGCGCACACCTAACGCACAACTATTCTACTTGGTTCATAGTTCTTGATCATAATATGTTTTCACCTCATTTATGCTACACACTATAGGTAATTAGAACGAGTGAAAGTACTTGATTTAAACCCGCACACCAAATAGTAATAATCATATCATAAAAAAAATGAACCCAAGCAAGTATTGAATCCAATATCCAAATAACAAGAGGAGTCATTAAGTGGTGAAATCTGAACCCTAGACCTTTGCCATTTGCAATCTATCTTATATCATTCTATAGCCCTAGATTTCTGATTATCTTCTTAGTTTATTATTCTTATTAGTTCATACCAACAATCCATCTTTTTAAAGTTTTAGTTTTAGCTTGTAACTTAATTTAATTAAATCAATTGATTGTTGCTCACGCACACTGTACTGCTATACACTCATGCACCTGTGAGGTATTATAATTTTTACCATCATGTCATTACGGAGCCAGGCCATATAGGCCATCCACACCTCATGGTGCCAAGTCAAGCCGAGCTATTCTGGTATCACAACCAAGCCTAGGCTATCCAAGCCATACATGCCAAGCCCTAGGCAAATCCAAATCTTTGTGCTATCAACGCGCACAATGCTCAGGCCTATGCACTATCAAGGCACATCAATACCAAATATAACTATCCCATCACCAACGCATAGTGACACCCTAAGGGTGTTTATCGGATATGTACATGTTGTCTGCTCCAATAGACTTGGCCATATGTCTCCACCCCCAAAACTTGGCTATATGTCTCTGTCACATTGGACTCGACCATACACCTCCACCCCTAGGACTTGGTTATGTGCCTCCTGTTGAACCAAATAGTGCATGTAGCAATCAGTCAAGTTTTGATGATGAGCAACAACATATGAGTGAACGTGTGTGGTATTAACAATTGTATTCCCAAGCATTACAGAAATAGGTCTAAACATACAGGGAAACAATTTGAATTTAATGGATAACATATATAGTGAATACATCAACAAGCACAACCCGCTAACCGAAAGAAGACAAGTATGATAAGAAAGAATGACACCAAAACTTTGAAAAGAAGCCATCAAGTAAATCTATAGCCATAGAGCTCAAGCCTCAATGAGTGATTAAGCAAATCATCTAT